>CM033799.1:31453143-31478143 GCA_019656835.1 Rhododendron ovatum
TAGTTGTGCGTCATTTAACATCTTACTAGCATAATAAATTACATGAGGGAGCTTATCAACACGTTGTCCTAAAACAGCGCCTACTGCATAATCAGAGGCATCACACATAATTTCAAAAGGGACATTCCAATCGGGTGGACGAATTATAGGGGCGGAGGTCAACTCACTTTTTAATCTCTCAAAAGCACGAAGGCACTCCTCGTTGAACACAAACGGGGCATCTTTGGCCAATAAATTACATAGAGGTTTAGCAATTTTACTAAAGTCTTTAATGAACCTCCTATAAAAGCCCGCATGACCCAAAAATGATCTAATCTCCTTTACAGTACGTGGGGGTGGAAGGTTAGATATCAAATCAATTTTAGCTTTATCCACTTCAATACCTTTATGCGAGATGATATGCCCTAATACAATTCCTTGCTTAACCATAAAGTGACATTTTTCCCAATTAAGCACAAGACTTTTTTCTTTACATCGCACTAACACTAGGGTCAAATGGTGTAAGCATTCATCAAAAGAAGATCCAAAAACTGAAAAATCATCCATAAACACTTCCAAAAAACGTTCTACCATGTCAGAAAAAATACTAACCATGCATCGCTGAAAGGTGGCTGGTGCATTGCATAGTCCAAATGGCATGCGGCGGTAGGCAAAAGTACCATAAGGGCATGTGAACGTAGTCTTTTCTTGGTCTTCCGGTGCGATGGGAATTTGATTATAACCAGAATAACCATCAAGAAAGCAATAATACTCATGTCCCGCGAGCCTTTCTAACATTTGGTCAATAAACGGTAAAGGAAAATGATCTTTTCGTGTCATGGAATTTAATTTGCGATAATCTATACAAACACGCCATCCTGTTTGAACACGGGTTGGAACTAATTCATTATCTTCGTTTTTTACTACCGTCACACCCGATTTCTTAGGAACAACTTGAACAGGACTCACCCAACTGCTATCAGATATTGGATAAATAACGCTAGCATCTAAAAGCTTAAGAATTTCCGCTCTAACTACTTCTTGCATTGCAGGATTTAGACGCCTTTGTGGCTCACGTGAAGTTTTAGCATTTTCCTCTAAATGGATTCTATGCATGACCAATGAAGGACTAACTCCCTTGATATCATTTATGGACCACCCTATTGCTTCCTTGTGTTCTTTTAGGACATTCAACAATTTTTGTTCTTGTGTATCATCTAAATCAGAAGCTATGATTACTGGTAAGGACTCACAAAGGCCAAGGAATTTGTATTTAAGAGTGTTTGGCAATGGTTTGAGTTCTAACTTAGGTGGCTCCACTATAGATGGAAGTGCTGGTGATGTAGACAGTGAAAGAGGGTTCACTTTTGGTTGCCATTCATCGATGCTCATTAACGGGGCATTGTCTAATAATGCATTAACCTGCTCAATTGATTCATCTATGTCAAATTCACACCCAAAATATGCTAGGCAAGCTGCTAAGGGATCCTCATAACTTGACTGAACAAAAGTATTTTCAACCAAAGTGTCTATCATACAAACTGCACTAACCTCATCTTCATCTAGTGGTTGCTTGCTTGTATTAAAAATATTTAGCTCGACAGTCATATTACCAAATGATAATTTCATTACGCCATTTCTACAATTGATTAAAGCATTAGATGTGGCCAAGAAGGGACGCCCTAAAATAACAGGAATTTGCCCATTAGAGTTTTGGACAGGCTGAGTGTCAAGGACTATGAAGTCCACAGGAAAATAGAATTTGTCAACCTTAATTAGAACATCCTCAATGACTCCTCTAGGAATTTTGACAGATCTATCAGCTAATTGGAGTGTTACTTGTGTGGGTTTTAACTCTCCTAACCCTAATTGTGAGTACACTGAGTAAGGTAATAAATTGACACTCGCCCCCAAATCTAACAAAGCCTGATCGATATGATGGTTACCTATAACGCAAGAAATTGTTGGACAACCAGGGTCTTTATATTTTATTGGAATTTTGCATTGGATAATGGAGCTAACCTGTTCAGTTAAAAACGCCTTCTTTGGAACATTTGTCTTCCTTTTTATAGTGACTAAATCTTTCAAAAATTTAGCGTACGAGGGCACTTGTTGAATGGCATCTAAAAATGGAATATTGATTTGTACTTGCTTAAACACTTCTAGAATGTCTCCAAATTGTGCACCTTTCTTAGGAACTACTAGTCGATGAGGATAAGGAGCTTTAGGGACAAAGTTCCTAACATGTGGCTCTATTACAAGTGGTGGAGAAATAGACTCTTGAACTTTAGTAGGATCAACATGGTTTTCTTCTTTTTCAGCTTCAACTAATTCCTCTGTTGGCATACTAACTTTATTATCAACTTCTTTCCCAGATCTAAGGGTAATGATTGATTGAACATGGTGTTGCTCGTTTGAAGGAGTAGAGGTGGCGCCTATAGAAAACTGCCCTTTTGGATTCACTAGAGTTTGACTCGGAAACTTCCCTTTCTCTCTCTCTGCAAGTTGACTAGCTAATTGACCCATTTGATTTTCAAGTTTAGCAATGGCTTGAGCGTGCAAGTGAGTTGAATTTTCAATTTTAGCATCATTTTTTTCAATTTTAGCCATGACTGCTTTAAGGGTGTCCTCTAAGGATGATTGTTGTTGTGGTGCAGCAGATTGGAAATTCGGTTGAGACACGGGAGTTGGAGCATAAAAAGGTTGAGATTGAGGAGGGTATGATTGTGTAGGAGGACGAAAACCTGGGGGAGATTGATTTTGTGAATGGAATGGTTGCCCACCTATATTTGTAGAAGGTTGGTTCTGACGCCATGAAAAGTTTGGATGATTTCGCCAATTTTGGTTGTATGTTTCCGAAAAAGGACTAGCAAAAATAGCTGACTCTAACCCGCTAACTCCGTGTCAATTTTACGTCGTGTTCAGTGTTCTCTTGTGGTGTAAAAAATTTCCACCCTTACCTGGACTCGGGGGCTGTGGTGACCCAAGTTACCACAGGGTTGTAGCGCCGCAAAACTGTGACGTTTTAAGGGTAGAAGAAGCAGGGGAAAAGGGGCTGCAAGGCTCTGTTTGGTGGAAAGCAGAGAAAAAAAATTTAAGTGCTTTAATTTTCAATTCGTTTGAACCAGTGTAAAGATCTTATTTTTTTTATCATTTTAATCTAAAGGGTCATAAATTAATTTTAACTCTAGGACTCTCGTTTGTTAGTCCTAAGAGGTATTTAGTTATATGACTTTCTTATGATTTGATGGTTAAAACCTTATTTAAGCATACTTAATTAAATTTTAAACTCTATTTTAATATACTGAATTTCATTTTTGTCAAAAAAAAAAAAAAAATCTCCTCTTAGTTCGGCTCCTCCCGAGTGGAGATCCTGGCTCCACCATTGCATGTTCCAGCTCCGTTTCCTCTCCGAAACAGCCCAAAAAATCTGCTCGTTCAAGCTCTGGTACTAGCTGCGAAACACTGCAAAAACAGTCTCAAACAAGCCACCAACGAAGCCCCGTTGCCGTGCATTTGATCCGATGACCCGACTTGGCAACGTGCTAGTACCAAGGTAGATTAATAGTTATCCTACCTTCTCCTGAGTATATTTCCTAGATGTTCGTTTCAGTGGATTATAATGCTAGAAATCCTACCCACGCTTCAAAAAAATTAGAATAATTAATTTTTTTTTATCGACTTTCCACCTAACAAGGCCTTGCAGGCTTCTTTTTTTTCTTACTTCTTCCAGCCACTAAACGTCACAGTTTTGCGGCTCTACAACCCATAGGCCCCCTACCCCAATTACACAAAGGTTGTGTTTGGTTGAGAGTTTAGTTTAGTTTAGTTTGGTTTTGGTAGTGGATGAAAAGAGAAATAGAGTAATGATTGAAGATAGGGGTAATGATTGGAGAGAGATAGAGAGAGATGAAAAAGTAATAATTAAAAAAATAGAATAATAATTAAAAAAAAAGATAATAATTAAAAACAAAACAAAAAAAATTAAAACTAAACGATGAACCGAACAAAGCCAATTGACAATGACAAGAATCTAGATAGGAGTAAAAGGGGGTGTTCCAACTTTAAAAAAGGAAGGTTTTAGAAAAAGGAAGGTAATTTCAAATCCAAAAATTATATGTTTATGCAAATAATTTTCCTACTAATATGGATCTTGTTTGATAGATTTTATTGAGATTTTTTATACGGTGCAAGAAAAATCAAAAAATTATTTTTCATTTTAATTATATTTGGATTTGAAAATTGAAGAGAAATAACTTTTTGAAAAGAAAGGTTAGTTGGAACGGGGCCAAACTCTCTCTCTCTATATATGTCCATTAGTAAAAAGGAAGAAGATTAACCGTGAGTTTTTTTTTTTTTTGGATCAGCGACTAACCGTGGGTTGGTGTCTCAATCAAAACAAAGCAAACCCATGAGTTTAGTTATTTCGGTGACGGGATCAACTCAGAGTTTCTGTTTAATTTTGATACTCCCTTCAAGCTCCCAATTCCATTCTGAAAAATAAATATGCAAACAAGAGAATTTTACCGTTCCTCGTAGAGCAGAGCAGGGCCGCACCCCCGCCCGGAGAAGAAGGTCCACAATGGGGCGGTTGATTGTGGAGAAAGAAAAATCGAGAGAGGAAGAACGCGAACAAGGAGAAGGAGGAGGAAGAGACGACACCGTTTTGGTTCCGCCCATTAACTTCTCAATGGTCGAAGAGGGCATCTTCAGATCTGGCTTCCCCCAGCCCTCCAACTTGCCGTTCCTCCACACCATCAATCTGCGATCCGTCATGTCTCTCTCTCTCTCTCTCTCTCTCTCTCTCTCTCTCACACGCGCGCACACACATTTTTTCTCGTGTGTGTGTTGCTAAATGTATGCGAAGTGGGTATGTGTATTTGTTGATTGTTTTGTTGATTTTGTGGCAGATATTTGTGCAAGGAACCGTATCCTCGAGAAAACTTGGAGTTTCTCCAAACCCACAAAATTCAGCTCTTCCAATTCGGAATTGATGGGACTAAGGTATTCCCTCTTATCTCTTGCTAGAAAATCATGGGTGTTTTCAGTGTTTCCAGTTATTTCTCCAAAATCAAAGCGTAGCGTACCTCGAGTTTCTTAATTTTTGGAGGCACAAGGAGCGCTGTTTGAGTGGTAAAATTTCTCTATATATATTTGGTAAAAGTTATGTTGGTCTCGAACCCTCCTCCATAGCCCCATTGTTGGGATTACTCGGGTACTGTTATAATCATGGCGTAGCGTACCTCGAGTTTCTTTACTTTTGGAGGCACAAGGAGCGCTGTTTGAGTGGTAAAATTTCTCTAAGAGCAACCGTTTTGTGTATATCTTTGGTAAAAGTTATGTTTGTCTCTAATCCTCCTCCATATGTCCATTGTTGGGATTACATGGGTACTGTTTATAGTTGCATTTTTATGGTCGAAACTTTGGGGAAACAAGAAGGGAGGAAGAGAAAACAATGATTTTCTTTCCGTCCGATTTTTGGGTCTTACCGGCACAAAGAGAGGATCAAGAAAATTCATGTGGAAAGTAGAAAGCGCACTACCGTTTATGCCTTTGAATCTTTCTCTTTCTTTTTGTTAGTGTACCATTGTCTATCTTGCATCTTTTCTTTAAGGAAAGTAACCAGATTCTCCTCTTTTTTGTTTGTGGAGCCAAATCAAAAGAAACAACCTAGTGTCTCTGGGAACTATTTCGATTCCCCTCTCTTTTTTCTTTCCACAAGTGGGTTATAATTGCTGTTTTGTTTTTTACCATTTGAACTTGAAAAGATACCAGGATATACATGTTGGAATAGTGATGGATGATGATACTAGCTTACTGGTTATGGCAGTTCTCTGCAGATAATGTCTTTGTTATTGTATTTTGTTAAAATGCTGTGAACGCCAATAAGTAATACGAATTGTTCCCTCTTCATTGCCTTGCTGATTCTAATTTTGTATAACCATCTGCATCTGCAGGAGCCTTCTGTGACTATTCTCAGTAATGTTATCACGGAGGCTCTGAAAGTCATTCTTGGTACTGAATTGTGCATACACTACTTATCATACTATTCTCACTTTAGCTTTTCTATTACATCAGTCCTTTTCATTGTTTCCCTATATGTCAAACTGCTCTTATTGTACTTTTTGAATTAACTTAAGTTTCCCTCCCTTGGTTTCTATTCAGATGTGAGAAATCATCCAGTTTTGATTCATTGCAAACGAGGGAAGGTATGGCACAAGTTTGTATCTTACCGGCATCAGCTGTTAGATAGGAGTATTGTTTTTTGGCACGTACTTACTTATAAAAAAAAAAAAAAGTATTGTTTTTTTGGCACTTTATGTTGTTTCACTTCGCTCCTCGTGTTTGTGTGGCTTTCATCTATACTTGTTTTCATCTTTGCATGTGTGCATGTGCATGTTCCAAGTGCGGGAGATCTCATATTCGTCAGTCATGGAACCAAAAAGCACATCTTGCTAGCATTACATACATTTTGTTGAGGGTGAATCCATATTTTCTCAAGTTCCACTGACTTAGACAAGCTTCCAAAAAAAAAAACATTTGGAAGTTTCCAAACGATGGCATAGGCTACTCATTCCTTCTTTCTTGATTATAGGGTCTTTTTGTTATTGGCCTTCTTTTCGTACATGGGTGGCCTTCCTCCCGTGATGCCTTTTCTCAGTTATCTATTTTATTGGTGTTTGTTGGGAGACTTAACTACTAGTTGGTTGTCTTTTGTCTCCTATAGTTTAACATTCCTTGTTTGAGAGGAAGCTGTCATTCTTACCTTTTGCTTTAATTTTTTTCCTTTCTTTTGAAAAGTTGGGTTTTTTCGTTCTATTAGTTTTTTTGGTACAGAAACAGTTATCTCAATTGTGTTATAAACTTAAATTGTCACCTACTATTTTTTTTTCCTTTTTCAATTTTTGTTTAGTTTTCTTTCATAGATGTGTTTGTTAGGGTCCTAAGTAAAACATACATGGAACAGAAAATAAGGTTTTTCCCTTTCGGGGAATTTTTCAGTTTGCTGGTTTGTATGATTAGTGTCCTGATTTTCATATCCTGATTTTGTTTTGAGGTGGCTTCCACCGCTTACATTTCTTATTATTCTGCAGCACCGGACAGGTTGTCTTGTTGGTTGCCTGAGGAAATTGCAAAACTGGCGTTTGTGTTCAGTGTCGGAGGAGTACCGGCATTTTGCTGGCTCAAAATGGAGGGCGACAGATTTGAGATTTCTGGAGACTTATGATGTCTTTCCCCTGAGGCACTGCCTTTGCAGCGTTATCTACCGGTACCAAGGATATGGTTTGAAGAAGAGACGATTGATTTACAATGGCGAGAATGTTCAGAAGCCCCGGATACCTTCAGTTTAGCAGGGACAGGACCGTACAATTTTGAACTCCTTTCAGCAAACAGAAATTTGCACTTCCATTCTTTGTACTTTTTTAAACTTCTACATGGCTTTTCGTTGGGCATCATATTCTTACGGCTTCTGTAAAATCTTCATCGAGAGCATTTTACGAGCGAGTCCCGGCCTTTTTTTAGGGACTCCTGGTGATTCAAATTTTTGTCAAAGTGCTAGCGTTGATTAAGCTTGGCATTGTGTGAGGGTGTAAAAGTAGCATAAGTTTTCAACTCAGGCTATTATGGTCATGGAGTTCTACAATTCTTTCAACATGAGATGAGCTCAATACTGTTGAAGGCTTTTTATATTGTCATGTGATGCTAGATTTACAGATTGAGATTAGCATCTTTTATTTTATAGGCAGAGATTAGCATAGTTGGTCATCCTTGCAAAGACGTAACTGACGAGCAAAGATCGAATTCTGTTGAAGAAAGGGTTGATTGTTTCATACAAAATGATGTGATCTTTTGCAATCTATTCTCTCTTTACTAAAATGTGGATTGTGTCATGTAATTTTAAGAAAAGATTTTTTTGGTACACAATTTTAAGATCATTGGAGCCTCACATTGTGGAGGGTTGTCTTTATTGAGTTATGGAGTACATTAAATTCATTTTGAGCCTCTCTCTTCTTCACCACATTGACGCAGAGTCTGAGAAGAAGTGTGTGGATACATCAATGTGTGGTGAAGAAGGGACATAATCACTCTTTATTGTGATGTTGCTACTCGTTTTGACCTCTCTTTTTTTAAATCTAAAAAAGTTAGTAGTTTGAACTGTTTTACTTTTTCAATATTTTGTGAAAAACGCTTTTAAGCTAAGAGCATCTCGAAGGGTGGGAGAAAAATCAAAACTAGACTATATTTAAAAATGCATATTAACAAAAGTCTTTCTAAGAGAGATAGCAGCTCGTATTTTGGTGTAGTCCGTTTTCTCTCTCCAAGTTTGGAAAATCATAAATAATTCTTCACACTTTCATCTCGTCAAATTTATGATTAGTAAAAAAATTAATTTTTAATAAGTGGGTCTCTTAAAGTAATAAAAGTACTAACATTTAAGCTTTAAAGAGTCTCTTGGAGTGTACATATTTACGGTGACTCTTCAACTTGCAACATGTGTCATAGATCTGCATGTGGTGTGAGATTTTACTACCTACTTTTAGGATGCTCTAATTTAAACTTTAGTTATTTTCTACTGAAATAATAACGACAAATAAAAGTAAATTTTGTGTTAATTTAACCTCTGTTTTTTCTTTTTTTTTACAAACCAAATACAGTCACCTGTGGCTGTTTTACAGAGGGATTAACTCCTTTCCATGATGTATTGTATTTTAGTAGTACTATTTTTGCTTCTATCAGTAATTCTGATCCAATTGTTTGACTATGATTGGGGATTTGTCCAAAAAAAGGCATGATTGGTTGCCTGGGGTGATTATATTCCCACAACCAGTTTTCCCATACCCACATCCTTCAAATGCAACTCTTAAAAATTCCCAACTTCGAACCTTTTTCGTCAAACTTGCAAACTCAGGGCCGGCTCATAAGTTTTAGAGGTCGGAAGCGAACCTCTTGAATGAGGCCACCCTATATTTTTCATACAAAAGTGATCTACAAATTTTACCAATTAGGTCAACTGGTTAAGATAATAAATAACTTACTTGGTAGAGGTGGAGAGTTGGAGATAGTAAAAGAGAGGCCTCAAAGAATTCCTTGTGCAAGTATTTTCCGTCCACAGTCGTTGGTTGTTGTCTTCCCTCCCATTCGACTCCTCAAGCATGAAGCGTTTCTAGTTCTTGCCTTACTTACTCCTTATGATTGGCAATATCTTCTTTTTCTTTTTTGATTGGCTATATCTTCCTTGCTAGTTCCTGCCGACCCTTAAGTTATTTTCTTTTTCTTTTTTTTTAATGCATTAGTGTTTCTAATGAATAATTCCACAATTTGGGCTCCTAAATTTCAATTGGGCCTATTTTATGTAAAGAAGTCTAGTGCAATTTTTTGTGGACCATATATATATATAGAAATTCTAAAAATTTGGGGGCCCTCATTTTTTATTTTTTTCGGAGGCCCGAAGCGCTCGCTTCCCTCGCCTTGGCTATAAGCCGGCTCTGTGCAAACTTAACCCATAGACATAGTCACCACCGCCAAGTGTTCCACCTTTAACTGGACGCTCTACTTCCAACCACACCCCTCTATCCTCCTTCTCATGCCCGAACACTACCTTCACAGCATCTCCAAGTAATATAGCAAATTTAATATCAAACTATTATTTGAAGGCTTATATCAGCAAGCAAAAGACACTCCAATAGAAGTAGCAATCTTGATTCATCATTTTTTTTAGCTCTATATTTTTATATTCGTAGCAACTTGGTATGCTCTCAATCATTGCTCTATGCTTGCATTCTCAGTCTTTGCTTTGTGCTTACAATCTCAATCATCACTCTCGCTCATTAATGTCTTTTGAAATGCTTTTAGAAGACGCTTTCATATTCGCACTTCCGTTCACGTGAATTATATGACTTTAGGGTGAAAAGCAATGAATAGATGGGTAATTCACCCAAAAAATTACAAAAAAATAAATGAGGAACGCTACATACACAATTCTCGATCATGCATCGAACAGTTTCAGACGCAGTTGTGTCTTGGATTGTTTATGTACACTCAGGGAAAATAAAACCCAAGAACTGAGGAAAGGATGGGTTCCACGGGAAGGAAAAAAGGTTGAGGGGTGCGAATAGAATTCGTGGCAGTAGTCCAGTTTGGCGTGGCAGTAGTATCAGCCCATCGATTATATTCCCAAGTCTATCGAAAACAAAAACTAGGGTTTTCAGATTCCTCCCTCCCTCTCTCTCTCTCTCTCTCTCTCTCTCTCTCTTCCAAGTTCCAACCCACACTCTCTCACATCACCTTCACGCAGTCGACGATGACAGGGAAGGCGAAGCCAAAGAAGCACACGGCCAAGGAAATCCAGGCGAAGGTGGACGCAGCAACAACCAACAGGGGCGGCGGCAAGGCGGGGCTCCTGGACCGTTCGGGGATCGAGAAGGGCGGGCACGCCAAGCTGGAGTGTCCCCTGTGCAAGGTCACCGCGCCCGACATCAAGACGATGCAGATTCACCACGACTCCAAGCACCCCAAGATCCCCTTCGACGAGTCCAAGCTCAACAACCTCCACGCGACCGTCGCCGCCGAGTCCTCCTCCAAGCCCCGCCCCGGCATCCGCGGCAGCCTCAAGAAGTAATAATAAAACAAATTTCACAAGAAAGAAAATCACTGTGCCCGCCGTGCCCTCTCCCTGTTGCCCTGTTGCCCTTTCCAAGGGCAACGATTATATAATAATATGTTATTACTAGTGTCAGTGGAATCCGTGTCTGGGTCTGGTACTTGTGTTGGTTATTGTTGTGCTTGGTTGTGGTTTAATGTCTATGCTTGTGGTTATGGAGCTTATTATGGTTCAGCTTGCTCTGGAATGTGTGGCTTTCTTTACTGTTAGTTTCTTAATGCTTGTGGGTTTTGTTGCTTTTTTGTTTTGTTAGTTGTAGTGTGACTTTTGTCATCTTTTTTTTTTTTGATAACTTACGTGTTGGGCTAGCGCCAGTTTACACACACCTCGACTAATCTTAGGGCCCAATCCTAGCCGTAAGTGGAGCCCAATTAAAGCTGGAGCTCTCTATGGACTAACCTCAAAAGAGTTGACAGCATCTGCGAGGTTTCTAACCTCAGATCCCTGAGATCTCAGGAGGGAGCAAACCCCTAAGTCTCGGGCCGGGAGCAAACCCCTAAGTCTCGGGCCTTGACCAGGTCAACCCCTAGGGGCTTCGTTTCCATCTTTCTTGCTGATGATATGCCCAAAGTATATAACATGATTTGCTTTTACTTTCTGCTTGTATGTCTTACCCTGTGTGCCTCTTTTTCCCCTGTTGATATCTGTGATAGAGATGCTTATTTTTCTCTCCATTTCTGCTCATGGATAGTGCTGCAAATGGGCTTGGTTGTAGTGGTTGATCGTGATTTCATGATGCTAAAATATTGATGGGATTGAGGTATGAAGAAGAAGGGGATGCATATCTAGGACATGGTGGAGATGAAAAGCCAGTTAACATGGTGGGGATGAAAAGCCCTAATTTTGGTGTCATGCTTGATAAGATCAATGATATAGGCGTATAGCCTGCAGCTCTTATGTCAAGCCGTGAAAGATGCTGGTATTCCTTCGTTCTAGAGTTAGTGAGTTAAAAATAAGTCGTGCCTACCCATTGTGGTGGTGTCCGACCTTTGGTGCAGGCCCCTTGGGCCCGCCTGTCGTAGTGCTGGGATCCGTGGCGAGGCTCTTGGGCCTGCATCAGTTGGGCTGGCTCCCACATCGGGAGTTTGGGTTTGTGTGTGTGTGTTTAAAGGGTTCACTCTACCTCTCCCTAGCCAGCAATTGCCTATGTGTGTTGGTAGGTAAAGTTACCCTCTTGCCCTCCCTCAAAAAAAAAAAGAGTTAGTGAGTTATAGTTGCCCCTAAATTGATCTTGTTAGGGCTAGACTGTCGTGGCTTAGAAATAGAACGTAGAGAAAATAACTACACTCCAAACTGATCTAGAGAATCTGAGAATGGGAAAGCAAAGAAAGGAGAAAAAAAAGTCTAGCCACGTAGAACCCTACAGTCATTGTTTGCAGTCCCCAGGGGCTTGAGCTTTTCTGTTCTAGGCTGGTCGATCATTGAGAGCCATCCATGGAATGAAACTATACATAGAACCGCAACTAGAAAATCAGACCAGCTCCGATGCAACTAGAAAACCAGGTCAAGCTTGGATGCAACTAGAAACCAAACTAGCTTGTACCAAGACACAACCGAATGCTGAGCTCTAATGGAGTTCTGTGGCAAGGGATGGAAATCTGTAATTAGGAGAAATAACCTATACAACTGCATGCAGAAATGTTGACTTGTGAGAAAAGGGATTGGATGGATGCTGATTGCTGAGTAAGCTCTCTCGAAGGCCAATTCCAGCATCAATTATCTATAACTAGAGAATACATAATCAAAGGAACATTGGGATGCCACCTCTCTAACCCAAGCAACGTGGTATTGCCATTTCCCATTTTTTGCTCTAGTAACAGTCTTGCTGTTCCTCCTGATTTTTCCCCGGGGGTGAGTGGGTGAGGGGAGGGGAGGGTATGCCTGTCATTGAAGATTGCCTTTTGCTTATTTATTTAGGTTTGAAATTTGGGGTCTAGATATAGTATGTTTAGATGCCACTAAAAATTAGCGAGGGATCTTAAACACGATGATGGTAATGTGGAATGGTTCAAGAGTGAATGTTGCAGTTTTAGTTGAGTTTGATAGCTAGATAATATTGGTTTGAGATTATTTGGATTAAGATGCAGATCAATTTGGTATGGGTATGTACTCTGAATGCTTTTGTAGAACATTGACTGTAAAAGTGATTAGGGTCAATAGACATTTGATGTATACACCGCTTCAAAAAGAAGAGAGAAGGAAAAGTAAATGGGGAAAGCCAATTGGCAAGTGCATTTGTTTCTTACCTAATGTATATTGTGCAAAATTTCAGGTAAGATTGTTAGATTGTGGGGTGGTTTGATCATTGGAGAACTAGTTTATATTTTGTGATTGAATGAAGCTTGTTATAGGTTTTGATCGGATGAGGATAGGAATTGTTAAAGGTTCGAGAAATCAGAAGGAAGGAAAGAAAGGTCTATCATATCTGCGGTTTGTTGAGGAGGAAGCTGATACCTTAGTTATCATAAAAACTCATTTTACTTGACTCTTGTCATGCTGCAAATCTTTTGACCTGCGGTGGGGAAGTTGGAGGTTTTCCTGTTGTACTTAATAAGTGTTGCAGGACACATCAATGATCATGCACCTTCATTTGAGCTCTTTGAACCTTTAGGTCATCTATATCTTCATTCAGATGCTTATCAGCTTGTGGCGTTGTATTCATGGCAGAAAGGGCATCTAATGTTATTGAGAGATTTGCCTTTTTTTTTTATTTTGATCAGTAGGGTTCAGTTTCTTGTTGAGGTGAGAGATTGGTAGAGGCAAGGACTCTGTCGTGTCGATCTTTAAGGTTTGCTTTTGAATTGAATTTGCCACTAAATGGCTATGAGGTATCCTCTGTTCATTGCTGCTTGTTGCCATTTGCAGAGATTTTGCATCTGTTATCCTCTCACAGTTCTAAGTTAAAGGTTACCATGGATTCAGTAGTGTTGAAAGTCAAGTGAGGAGAATTTGAATGTTTAGTTAGATGGAAAATGAATACCGGAATAGTTGAGATTGGATCGACCACTGCAGGCGTGGGAATGTGAGAGAGGATAAAGGAATTCCTACTCAGGTACAGTTGTTCCTGTCAAGTCCATTGGGTTTCTGTTGTGACGCATGTAATTCTTCATAAGGAAAGATATCTCTTAGTATTATTTTGTGGCTAGTTTGGATTCCTTTCCATACGATAACGTACAGGTTTTTAGTCTTTATTTTATTTTTTATTTTTTTGATTGAAAGCCCATTTCATTAACAGTCAAAATAGGCTAAATACAGCGAATCCAAGCGATGGAAAGACACTAAGCACAGGTGACCTAGGAGTAGCGATAAAAACCGCAAAGCTAGTAACTAGACTTGTGCATGACTCACCGCCACAAGGGGTCGGGACACGAGGGGCCAGCCATCTAACCACTAGCTGCCCCAGCCTGATAAAGGAGCCCTATCAGAGATAAATTATACAAGCCGATGGAAACAAGAGTAATAAACAGACAAGAAAGATAGACCACCATGGATTGAGTCCACAAGCACGCCGGCCACCTCCAGCCGAGAGGAACCACCCGGTGCCGATGATGGAGGTACCGACTGATCTTGAACCGAAGGAATGGAGAAAACATCTTCAGCAAGCCTACGTTGGAACGACAAGCTCCGGACATGGAGATCAAAGTAGGAATCCCGGGCAGGATCTCCGATCACCGGTCACACGACGCCGATGGTCGTGGAAGCTCTCTTGCCGATCACCCCCTCTGCTGACGACGAAACCTGGTCTAGGGCCATGCCCCTGAACCTTATTTAGTCACCACCAACACCCGCTCAAACTGCCGCAAGACCACCGAGCAACCGGATTAATCGCCGAACACTGACTCCATCCAGCCACCACACAGCACCACACCAGACAAAACGAGAGACAGCAGCAAACAACACACAAAACTTATTTGCCCACCATCACCACCCACCGGATTTGGGGAAACCAGACCAGTACAAATCCGGACTGGGGAAACCAGTCGAAGGGAACCGGAAAAACACCGGCAGAAAAAAAAACAAAACCGAAAAAGGAAAAACCCCAAATTCCAACCTCACCAACCACCCACAACCACCACCACCCACCACCGCCGCCCGACAAACACTACTACCAGATCAGGAGGCCGAGGGGAACCGGAAAAGACCGAGACCACAAGCCTCTAGCCTGGGACTCATCTCCCAGACCACACCCGAGACCCATCCCAAACAGAGAGGGTTCGAACTAGGAGAGCAGAGAGGAGAGGAGAGGGAAAGGAAAAGGAGAGGAGAGAAAGGGAGGAGGAGCCGGGGAGGGGAGGAGCCGGGGAGAGAGGAGGCGGCTGCCCCCTCCCCCCGGCCAAAACAAGTTTTAGAAGTTTGAACTCTGGATAAGGCAGAGAGATAAAAGTTAGAGAGAGAGGATATAGTTGCGTGATTGTTGATGATTTTAGTCTTCATTGGAAATGCTAATCTTTCTGGGTGCTCCTCATCCGCTCATAAAAGGAACCAATTTGGCAAAGTTTAACTGTGATAGTAGTGGTTACAGATCATGAGAGTTTTGCCATTTGTTGGATCTTTGTTTTTTCTTAGTTCAATTTCTTGTTGGAGTTTTCAGTTTTGTAGAACTGGTCTCTATGTGTGGGCGGGGGCCGTAAATCAAGAAACCAGCTGCTCTCAGCAGTGCTACGGGCAAAAGGTCTGGGATCGATACAAGTCGGAGTATCTGAATCTGTGTCCAAACATCTTCGTCCCAAGCATTTTTCTTTCAAGGAATATGTTGAAATCATCTTTGATTGGAGAACATAATTAGGTTGCTTTGGCCATATGAGCCAAATGATTTGAAATCATCTTTGACTGGAAAACATAATTCTTTGACTGGAGAACATAATTAGGTTGCTTTGGCCATATGAGCCAAAAGATCCGATTTTGCAAATCAATTGGTATAAAACAAACCTTGTTGAACAAAAGTTTGTAGAGTGGGTTGCCGAAGGATTTTTGTTTACTTTTCCTGGAGAGGGATTGCCGAAGTTAGGACTTCATCTACATTAACGGGAGCAGTGTTTCATTTTATGCCTCTATCCAGAAGACTCCTCTACCTTTGGGCTCACAACAGTATTCCGAATCGTTAATCAGATGAACGACTTAGATCAAACGTCCGGGGTGGGCAAAAAAAACTTTCTTTGCTTGTATCCAATGTTTGATTTCCAGATTACTGTGTTTGGTTTCACTACACCCATTGCTTGATCACATTCTAAACTAGCTTTACCCTTCACCTCAACAGTGTCAAATACTCATCATGACTCAAGGAAGATTTGTTACTTCACCTCGAGCGAAATTGACGTCATTTTTCTGGGTGATTGTTCAAAAACTTCGGCACATAAAAGCGCACTCCTTTGTGTTATCAGATAATTACCTAGCTTAAACCCTAACGTAGCAAATGAGTCGTTCAAATCCGTAGCTCCCCGTTTGAAAGTCAAAGGCTCTGATACAAAATGACGCACTGTAAGTTCTTATCCCGCCTAACATAATACATCACGAAGACGATTTCGGTGTGAATTTGAAACAGAAGACACAAGGCTGATTTCTGAGTATTCGCCAGCAAAGGGTAAACCATAAACATATTTCCATACGCCAATATGATACAAAAATCAATGGGCTAGTTTTCTTTTCTTGGTGAACATATCAGAAACAAGATAGGGAAAAGAAAAAAAAAATTGAAGGGAGAAGCACAGCTGCTCCTAGGAATCGGTTTAGCCTACAATTAAAGGGTTACAAGGGAGGATAAAAATACGAAGATAAGGAAAAACCGAGGAAAAGCAGGCCACCGACGGTTGCAACCGTTTTCTGCGAGATCTTTGATGCAAGCATGCTTCCTCCCACCACTGCCACCGATGTGCAGATTGTGTGTCCTAGGCAAGCTCCCACGGCAACTCCAACAGCATTTTTGTGCGTAGCCAGCTGGAAAAAGAGAAGAAAAAGAAAAAAGTAAAGAGGCCTTGTTTTGCTTACAGGATATAAGGGGGAATACGGGGAAGACCTGATTTTACATCCCATGGGGTCCCACTTGTA
Source organism: Rhododendron ovatum (assembly GCA_019656835.1). Lineage (NCBI taxonomy): Eukaryota > Viridiplantae > Streptophyta > Magnoliopsida > Ericales > Ericaceae > Rhododendron > Rhododendron ovatum. The sequence continues at coordinate 31,469,831 of CM033799.1, forward strand.
CTTTCTCGTTCCCTATTCCATAGTTTTCTTGCACACCTTAGTCGATATATGAGGGGGTCCAGGTATTTATATCCCGGAATGCAGGATGAGAAACACAACTCCCTCTAAATCCCATGCTACATACTACCATGCTATATTTCAAATCACTTGTTGCCGAAACTATGAATTCCGCGTGATAAACCTAGGCATTACATATCCCCCTTGCTTTCCAATCAGGACAACCAAACATGGCCTACAGAATACCTTACCACCCGTTCATTAAAAAAGTCCCTCGCTTTGTTACCATTAATGCCTTAAATATCTCAGTGTGAGATGCCCACAAATTATACAAAAAATAGAAATCAAAGACTCCCACATGGTGTAAAAATGCAAAATTAGCTGAACCTCCTAAACGTATCGAGAATTAGAAACAGGATCAGGCTTTTACAAAAAAGAGTTCCTATAAAAACCTCACAATACGGTCTTCTTCATATTGGGTATGAGGGGAAACCCAAACTTTTTATCACCGTTCCTAACATGTATTTCCTTTTTCTTGTACCCCATGTCCCCGTGTTTTCTTGTGCACAATACTCGAGACATAAGTAGGATCCCAATAATCAGTGTCAAAACTAGTAGGCAAGATATGTATATAATCCAAAGAAACTTCATAAGTTGACTAGTTGAGATCATCTTACAGCAATTGTCGCGATCTGGCTCCGATCCCCCCACTCAGCTAGGAAAGTTAAAATAAACGCCTGCAAAGTACACAGAGGGATGACACAATAATCAATCATGTAAGTTCAAAAAGCATGAAAAAACTCATTTCGACGCCAACAAAAGAGCAATTTAAATCCATAAAGTAAGATATACCTCTAAGAATATGGGAGTACAAAATCTAGAAAAGAACCGGCGGATAGTTGTTTTCCCTTGTCCAGCCTCAAGTTTCTCTTCCACCTAAATATGTGACAGATAAAGCTAAATTGAGTGCAAAAGTTGAGACAAGTTTGACCAAAGGACAAAAATAAGAGTCAAAAAGAGGTAAAATAAAAAGAACCACCTGAAAAACTCATTTTGACCCAAACTGTTTTGATAAGCACATAATTATTATGTTAAATATTAAACCCTCAAATAACATGGCCAGTATATCCCCCATAAACCTAGGAGTGCATATGCATGACAAAAGAAGAATGGAGCTCCAGTTTATGCATGATAAATTGACTTGGATAAATTCTCCCACTCCTTGTATGTTGACTTGGACATAATATGTAGGTTGACAAAAAATTGGAGCTATAGTTTATGCATGACAGTTCAACGCCCCATAGTCTTTTGAGGACATAATGTCGTTGGACATTTGTCCGGAAATGTGCAGTAGATGCCAATCCCCAACACATGTAAACACAAACAAAGCTCCCGCAAGTGTCCCTATTTTCTTCCTCCTTTCAACTTGTAAATCAAGACAGGACAAAGTGCAAAAGTATGAAAAAACGAAAAATCCAAAAAAATCAGAACAAAAATACATTCAATAAATCCTCTTAGCATGTAGGAATGCCAAATCATGGCAAAGAAAATGATAAGCATGGTAAGAGAATACTCACTTCCTCAATTTCCTTTTTCTGAGATCCTTTTGAATCAGATCTCCATGCAATGTAAAGTAATCGCAGGCCAAAAAAGGCATAAAGAACTGCAGAAAAAAATGACAACTTTTACATGCATTGCTAGCCGAGAGAGAGAGAGAGAGAGAGAGAGAGAGAGAGAGAGAGAGAGAGAGAGAGAGAGAGATCCCCTTAATACAAGTCAATATCCTCTTATGATTTTTTTTATAAAAATATTGTGAATTCTTACTCATCTCCACTTTCCTGAAAAAGAACCTGTAAGATAAATCTTGGTCCTTTGTGCAACACTTATCATGTACAATGTGAAAATGACTTCTTTCTCAATTGCATTTGTAATCTTTCTCAATTGCATTTGTAATGTAGAAAAACCAAGACTAATTATTTTCTTGTCTGCATCTAAAATACATTTATTATTCAATTGTACCAGCCACGACCCTTTTTTCAAATTTCAGAGAGCGTGGTGTTGGCACTTGACACACGTCTATATTGTGTCATGTGGTGACTATGTTCCTTTCCCTATTTGTTTCTATGAATAGTGAATACACAACACCTAAAATTCTAAACTAGACAAAATTTTAACATAAGAGGCCTCTGAAGAAGTCATGGTTACTTGAAAGAAGAAGAAACAGAATATAAACCTGTAGCAGCACTGTTTGTATGCTTCCTCGATATCAAATTTGGCACAATCCTACCAAGCCCCGTGGAAAGTACCTGATTTCACATGGATAGAGTCATTAACACACAACAAGGTAGTGCTCTATAGGCGCTGGAACCAATAAAACCAAACCCCAAGGTTAGTATCAGCAATTCAGCATAAAGGGACAACAAGTGAATCAAGGTGTCAAAATCATGGATGCGCAAACACTTAATGTCGGTGCATTGAAATACAGGAAACATTAAACTTACTGTCATTACAAACAAAGCACCAAGGGCACCAGATAAAACAATTGATTTAGGGTGACGCATCGCCATTAGAGCTGCTATTATAAAAGTCTCGTCTCCAATCTAGAAACAAAAGACATGTTTAAAACAAAGGTTAGATAAGTAAACAACACTATCAAACAGAAAAAAGTTTCTCGGCTAAGGAATTTCCATGCTGAAGAAACCAAATTTACATTAGTCTATCACCCGGTTGCCTACTGATATTGTTGAACCATCGGCATATGATATCCTTACGGAAGATCATAGAAATCTCTACGATTAACAAGTATAGAAGATGCAAAAGATTTTGACCCACCTCACTGACAAGAATGATCGACAGACTTGCAAAGAATGCATCAAAAACTCCGAGGCCATCGGAATCTACACCGAGACTAAGATCAACGGAATCCGAATCAGCAAGCTTGCCCAGAACCATCTGTTCAACAAATTAACAACGAAAAGCACAACCAGTCAATTTTGTACATTTACAAATCACTTCCAAAAACCCATGGGGCATTTTCATTTACATTTTAGAATCACTGCCACAAAACCACGGGGCAATAAAATCTCATCCAATAGGAAAATCTTGGCATTCAAATCATAACACGTTTGATTTCAGCTTTACTAAATTATCCTACCGTACTCGCCAAGCTACATGAAAACACCCGAATTTAAGTTCAATCGTTTCACAGTTACTTCTGGATTCACGCAAACTATTTTTAACAGCTAAATCATGTGAGAGGGCGTTACAAATAACTATTGTGCTGAAGGTTTTTTCCCAAATGACAACCATAAGAAGAAAATGTAAGTTCCCCATTAGAGAAAAAAAAAGACCAAACTTTGTCTTGATTCTCATTTCTTTTTTATTCCCCCCAAATCTTTCTCGGAGATCAAGAAAGAAAAAAGAAAAATAAAGGGGAAAAAAGAAAAAACTCACTTTGCCGCGCCGGCCAAGATCTTTAATTGACCCATTCGACTCCTCCTTGTTAGCATCATCCTCAAATTCCTATGAAACAAAGCAAACACAATACTCATCATATCCAACGCATGAAGTATATATATTCATGAGAGAGAGAGAGAGAGAGAGAGAGAGAGAGAGAGAGAGAGAGAGAGATTGAACAATTACCTGAGCAGAAACGCAGGGTACGACCAAGAGAGCAATGAAACAAGAAAAGAAGAAAAGGGTCAGGTAAAGAGAACGGCGACCCTTCTTGGCACGAGGGTTTGAGAGCAAACCCATGATACTGAATTCCAACCTCTGCTGTGTGAACAGTGAACGGATCCAAGACACAAATACAACGAAACCCAGATCAAGAAATCGATATTTTTGGATCTACTTCGATCCACGTGAAGTTTGAGGAGAAATTACTCAAAGATCTAAACCGTGGATCGAGGGAGAGAGGGTGGGGGGGAAGTGGTATACACTATACAGGATTAGAGGAAAAGCACGAGAAAGCAGAGGGGTGGGGAAAATTACGAGTTTTCGGATCTTGTCCGGTTACCGATCTTGAATCCCACCCGAATCGGAAATGATGGTGGTTGCCTTATTTATTTGGGTAAATTTGCACCGACACCCTTTCAATACTTATAAATCACCTTTTGTTCTGGCATCATGATCATGATAATGGAAAATCAAAAAAATAAATGATCATGACAACGAGGGAGGAGGAATTATCTAGGGGCAGAGGGAAAAAAATGATAAACCGTGAATTCAGTACAAACCGATTTAACAGAATGGTTTGGTTCAGTTTTTAGTAATGCGAGTTGATTCCGATTTTCAAAAAAAAGAGAGAGAAGTTAAATGGTTTGGTCTGTATATTAATATATATAAATTTTCAAATGTGTAATTTATTTTCAGTACTCCAAATAAAAATAAGCCACAGTCAATTAATTTCTTAATGCATTTAACTATCTTCAAACGTTTAGTAGATGAATGATATTCATAGTTGCTTCATTGCTTCATTCATTTCAGTGACTTAAAAAAATATTTTATTTTATTGGGGTTAGACTTGAGGTTTTTAATGGATGGTATTCCACTATTCTTTAGTTGGTTGATGTTAGTATTTTTGGTGATTGCAATATGAGTTTTGTTTCAATGTATTTATGCAAATTTAAGTACTTTAAATAGTTTGCAAAGATAATATATTATTTTCAAGCGGGTTGTGGTTCAAACCGAAACCGCACTAGATTTTAATGGTTTGGATTGGTTTAGTTATATAATTGGATTGTCCAAATTCATAATCCGTATGTATTAGATTGATTATGGGTTTATTATATGATGAATCAAATCAATCCATGCTTACCCCTAGAATTATAACCTTCTAGGGCGTAATCTTGTCACCCTTTAATATTGTTGTATATGGGCTATACCTTTTAGCTTTTGGGTTGGGGTTTCGGTGTTTTGGGCTTATTTATTGTATATGGGTAATGAGTTTCTTGTGGGCTCTATTGATATATTTAGGGAAAATGACGGCCAAGGACGTGTTTGATAATTAATACCCTCCAAGGACATTTTCAGCATTAACAAATGTTCTTAAATGTTCTTAGCATGTCATTGACGGGTATTAATTATCAAAACACGTCATAAGCTGTCATTTTCCCATATATTTATACCTCTTTAGACTCTTAGGTGTTCTGGACTAGGCCCATTGGGTGCTTTCAAAGTTGGTTTCTTGCCAACTTGTGTTTGCTTTGTAATTCTTTTTCTTATCAATAAAGTTTTGCATCGCTGTTCCAAAAAAAAAAAATTATGTAAGAGCATGTGCACAAGCCTAGCTAAACGGGCATTTTAGCCATTCGAGCTGGGCAAAATGAAGAAAATCCACCTGTAGCAGCCTCAACAAAACATTGAGGTATAATACATTTGTGTACAGTGCTAGTACACTTGTAGAAAGGTACTGTTCATTGGGGATAAATAATTTATCAATTGCAAGAAGGGTGATAACCAAGTTGAAAGACACCATACACAATACCAAGGGTTAAATCCCACTAACAACAGTAACAACTAACACTTCTTGCATGTATTTAAAAAAAATACATACATAATCAATTTCTCTCTCCTCCCTCTCCATCTCTTTTGTTCTCTCCCCCCCTCTCTCTCTCTTGGATGGCTCAAACACCATTTAAATCTGAGTTGTTCAATACACTTTTGAACGGTTCGGATGTACTAAATGGACCAAACTGGTCCGAAGCAAATTGAGGGGATCCGGTCCCTCTTTCTAATGGCTTCTCTCTTGTTTTAATAAATGCAAAAACAATATTTTATTAAATGATAGGTAAAATAAATGATATTATTGGCGTGTTGAAAGAGATATATAAATAAGTAAAATAAAAAATATGCACTATTCAGCGTACATTAGCAATTTTAGCTCGTAATTGATGCACATGCTCTAAACAGTTACGTACAAAATATGCATTTAGTTGTTGTAATTAGCTCTAAAAATACCCCAATAGTTTTTCATTGTGGTTTTGGGGTTGCCCATTGACATGCCATGAGGTCAACTACCGCTTGAGTACAAAAGGACGACTTTGTGGTTTTAAAATGTTCATCGTGGGGGAGAAGTGAACTTTCAAAGATTAACTGGGTGACTGTGTCGTTTAAAATGAATAAAAGGTAAGCTAGTGTTATTTATCTTTCTCACTCTCTATAGGCCAAATTTCACCTCATGCTAAATAAGTCATTTGTTTTTTTGTTGTTGTTGTTGTCATTATTCAAAAAAAAAAATTGCATTTTTTAATTTTTGGTCAATTTTTTGAGAATTATTGTTTTGTCATGACGAGAGGAATCTAAAAAGTAAAAAATTACGATCGAAATCCATTTTTTTAATAAAAAACGAAAAATTGTCTTATTGACTTATTTTTGTCTTTATTCGAAAAAAAATTAGATTTTGATCGTATTTTTTTACTTTTTAGATTTCTCTTGTCATGACAAAATAATAATTCTCATAAAATCGAAGAAAAATTAACAAATGATAATTTTTTTGAATAAGGATTAAAAAAAAAAGCTAAATGACTTATTTAGCCAAATGAACTTTAACTTGGCGAAGATAACAAAAAGTGCCCCTTGGAGATTAAAAAAAAAAACAAAAAAACAAAAAGTGCCCTTTTTAAAAAAAAAAATGGATAAAAGAAAAGTGGTTTTTGTTCATTCACAAGTTATAAACTTAACTTTTTACTCTCTGCACCGTTTTCAATAAATTTTTATATCTATCTCTCTACTCGTTAGATCAAAAAAATTCTTGAAACCAAATAGAGTGAGCAACAAATGTCCACAGCACCCCTGAACTCCCAACTCATGAAACTTGCCCAAAATCTAATGTCCTCCACCATAGCTCTAATCTCCCAAGGACAAACCGAATCCATAGCCAAGCCACACGATATACGCAAAGCCGATGCCGCAATGAAAAGGGCCAAGGAGCCACAACTCTACCGATACGCCAAACCTGATCGAGCTTGTCGTCCACTATCTCTGACAATGACGCCAAAGGCAGTCGAGCTACGGGAGATATATACAAAATGATCCATCACAGTTGATCTTAATTTTGGCAAAGTTATAGTTCTCGTTGCCGTTCTCTACACAATAAACGGTTCCGATTATTCAGACGAACCCTCTATGATCCCGCAAAAGGCCAATTGTACGGTGCAGTTCCCACAAGTGTACTGCTGAGAAGCTCTCTCCACTTTTTCACCTGTGGTCTGGCGCAGCGTAAGGATTACGCCCTCATTCGGTCATCGGCACGAGTCATCATGATTAATTAATTAGATTATTGTTTATTGTTTATTCACTAATGACGTCAAACTTAAAAGCACGATCAGTGGATTGATTACACACTAATACTGTTTAAAAGGTAAGGTTGACCGCGGACACGCGTCTGTTTCACAGAGCGAGTATGTTTTTTTAAAGAAAAGCGACTTAACGATGAATTTAAAAAGCATAATGTACTCTAAAAACTATGGGCATGAAAAAACCGTCACGGGACTTACAAAAATGTCTGAAACCGTTCAATTTGTTTAAGATATGATTTTAAGAGTCCGTGTAAAATGGATTAGCTCTGAGTATCGGTGAAGACTCGATCAAAATGGACGGATTTCCGTGCTATATGTCTACACAATTTTCAAAATATAATTTTGAATCGTTCTACTTGCACCGACGACATTGATACCGTTGGGGTACCAACGTGCACCATGAGCCCACTCGGGATCCCGCACTAATGATTCAAGCCGTTTCATGAGTGGACTTGTGAAAAATCAGCTCAACTAGATATGTGTAGGTACTCGATTCAATCTTCCATTTTTTTTCATTAAGATTTCAGAATTGGACTGATTTTTCATAGCTCTACTTGTTTTTTCTTCTTAAATTTTGAACGACTCGAATCATCCATGCGGGACCCCGGGGTGAGCACCACATGCCCGTCGGTACCCCATCGTTATCAATGTCGTCGATCCCCTTAGGAGCACGCGATAATTTTAACACTTGGGGAAAAAAAAAGTGTGAAAATATGTTCTTTATTCAAAAATGGGAAAACAAAATTAGGAGAGACAAAAATAATAATAGGAAGGAGGGCGTAATTTTTTTGAAATTAACCGCGGAAAGAATTGGAAAATCATTAAAAATACGTATCAAAATTGAATAAATATAAGTAAATTTTAATTTCTTGATATTTCGAAAAGATATTTTCCCCCCTTTTTTGTCGTCCTTTTTCGGATTCTATAGCGAAGAATGATGATTAACATGAAAGATTTTAAAACGATTAGTGAAACGTTAGACACCACATAATCTCAAACATTCGATAGAGCTTCA
>CM033799.1:31478243-31508834 GCA_019656835.1 Rhododendron ovatum
AATTGCATTAATACTACTAATTAGATCTCTAACCACACCGGATAGAAGATTAGTCGAAATATCCATGACCTGGCTCGGACGCTCTGATCGCCGAACGGAGACAAATCATCCGTTTCCTCTCTCACGAACGCAGTTGGGGTAAAAAAAAAAAAAAAAGAGAGGAAAAAAAAAGCAACAGATATGACTTGGAGGGAACGAAGGTGGGGCGGGTTGGACGGTTGGCTTTTATTCTCTTCTCTCTCTCTCTCCTCTCTTCGTTTGTGGAGAGGAGAGATCGTTTCCACCGTCCCCCCCTTCTCTCTCTCTCTCTCTCTCTCTCACTCACTCTCTCTCTCTCTCTCTCTCTCTCTCTCTCTCTTCCTCTATTCCTATCTCTCTTCTTTATTCGTCTTTCTCTCTCTGTACATTTGATCAGCGCCGACGACGAAGGGGGCGATCAGCGGCAGCTCAGGGATGGGAATTCCGGCGGCACTGATAGGGATTTGCAGACCGTAACATCTCTCTCTATTCAATTCTACCATGGAATTCGACGCCGGAATTCCGATATCCCGGGCCACCGTCACCGACGGCCCTTCCATGTCCCCTTCCTTGGACGAAGGTCACCTCACTTGTTTCCCTACACATACGGTCCTTTCTGTTTTACTGCTTCTCTTTCCTCAAATGTAGTGCTTTTAGAATTTAGTTAATTGTTTTGCTTTGAGTTACGGCTGTTGAATTTGGCATTGAGTTAAATTTAATTCCACTGCTTGTACCGAAATTTACGGAAAAAATGATGGTTTTTTTTTTTTTTTTGGGAGAGGCCTGGGAATTACCAGTCCATTCGTTTCATGCAGGATCGATTCTGTTCCATCATGCGTTTACAGCTTTGAATTGGCCTCGTACTTGTTTTCTACTCTTTGTTTAGCTATTGAATTTAGGCATTTAGCATTAAGTTGCGTTTAATTCGACTTCTTGTTCTGAAATTTCCAAAAAATGATGATTTTTTGGGAGGCCTAGGAATAAACATTCCATTCGTTTTCATGCAGGATTGATTCCGTTTCATGCTTTTAAAGCTTTGAATTGGCCTCGAAATTGTCTTCTACTCTGAGTTTAGCTTTGATATTGAATTTTGTATTAAGGTGCATTTAATTCCACTGCTTGTTCCAAAATCTCCAATAATGATTTTTTTTGTTTTTGGGGTGTTTTGTTAAATTTTTTTTTAATGTTAGGCCATTCCCGCTTTAAAAACGACAGAATTATATTCTCATTTGCCAAAATTGGTGAATGGGGAATACATTGGGAAGCCAAGGAGTAACCGCTCCATTCTTTTCCAAAATCACTCCGTCGATGATATTTGACAATGATGATATTTCCTAGTCTCCCTCGATAAGCTTGTTGTAATATCCACCCAATTCGACAAAAGATTTGTTCTTCTCAACAATAAAAGTCATGCAGTCGACAATAAATTGATATTTTAATGTTTGGACTCTAGCTTCACGTCAAATTGATGACGATCCGTTATTTTGGTTCTGAGAATGTGGACAGTCCAAAATTTATGGATTTTTATTCATGGAAACTGCTGTTTGACAAGGCAATGCATGCAAACGTACACGCGCACGCACACATGAGAGAGACAGATACAGAGAGGGAGTGATGTGGCATTGGAAATTTTAAAAAATTAGGTGAAGATGGCGGTCATCTTGATTTGAGCAGCCTGAGTCATGATGCACCCATCAATATCATCAGATTTTCCATCTCCGTGTTCTGCTTGTATGGGATCATTGGGAGATCATATCTTTGAAGGCATTGCTGTTTGACTTTTGCTGCATTATGTTACTCTCGCGTTAGCTATCAAGGAGGGAACAAGTTGAATTATAGCTAGTTTCAGTTTTGTTTTCGAAAATGTGAGAGAAGACAGAAAAGGATTGAAAACTTCCAAAGTGGTTTTCAGTCTTGCACATTGTTAAATCTTTCACTTTCCTGTTCTATCATTTCTTTTTTCCTAAATGGGTGAGAGTTTGTTTGCATAATCCTGACTTGGAGTATGCCGTTCACATGCTTACCTGACTGCTCTATTAATACTTCAGGTACATTGTGGCAAATGAACTTGAGATCACGTGATGCAATGGAATCCGGACCTTATCCTGTGCGTGAAGGAGAACCAGAGTGTTCGTATTACATCAGAACAGGGCTATGCAGATTTGGGGTGACATGCAGATTTAATCATCCTCCTAATCGGAAACTGGTAAAAGCCGTTCTTAGATTGGGGAACTTTAGAATATATAGTTGAGATAGTTTATATCAGGTCCTTAGTTAATTAGAGCCATTAGTTCTATAATGGAACAATCTAAAAAGTGCATGCTCTTAGCTAATCTTATTTTAGGAAGTCTTAACTGGCTTTCAATTTTGCAGAATAATTGCAATGTAAATGAATTAATGATATTTTCATCAATGACAATTTATCAGAGTCTTCTCCTTACAACACGTAGAATAATTACAATGTAAATGAATCATTGATATTTTCATCAATGACAATTTACCATTTGTCTTCTCCTTACAACAAGTAGAATAATTGCAGTGTAAATGAATGAATGATATTTTCAATGACAATTTACCAGGGTCTTCTCCTTACAACTTTTGCTCATTTATTATTTTTCTTCAGTAGATGTTTTTCTTTTCTTTCGCAAGGTTTGCACGCCCCGTGCACACACATCTCTGAAAACTGAAAGCTCTCATTGTGTAGGTATACTTTTTTTTTTTTGGTAATTAAAGTTTTATTAAAAAGAAACCTAATAAAGGGCCAAGGGGCATACCCCAGACAAATACAATCAAGGCACACAACCAACAACCTACCCAATCAGAACACTAGTGAAGGGAAAAACATACAAGACCGAGCATTAAGAGAACTCTAACCATGGTTGTTAAAATCTTACGATGCGGGATACGTATCTTACGATTCGTATCGTCTCCTTCCAAAAAACGATACGTATCCCACCCCGTATCCTTTTTGTATAGAAATCCTACGATACGATGACGTATCTTACGATATAATAGCGTATCCCGATTTGGAACGTATCCTACAATTTCTTGTTGAGAAGAAATCATGCCATATTTTAAGAATTGGAACACAAACGCATTTTGAATCGTTTAATCTAATTATGATAGTATCCAAACCATTTAGAGAAAACCAAAATTCGAAGTTCAAATAGGAGAAAAAACATATTTCGATCATGTATTGCACGACTCAGGCATGAGAAAGCCTCATTATGATAGACCCTACTTGGGAGACTTGAAATTTTCCATCCTAAAGGCCTGTTTTTCATACATTAAAAAACACTTATTTTCATATATCCAACAGACTTTTAGATTATAATTAAGTATAAATATTATTTTATATTATATTTGTTTTCGTTAATGTATCTTACGATACACGATACGTATCCCGATACGATACATAAAATAAAATAAACGATTCACTATACGTATCCCGATTTGAAAACATTGACTCTAACACCCTAATAGAGATGTTCCAATCAAGCCATATCAGATTTCCGAATGTTCCTCCATAAGCTCACAAAACCATGAATATCAGAGGCAATTGCCCAAATAATCTGACTTGCATCAGAGCTTGTGGCTTGAAAAATACATCTGTTCCTCTCCCTCCACAAGTTATATGTGTTGGTATACTTGTTTGTATTGTACGACATTTCATCCCTAGTTTTAAAGTCTTGCATTTTCAAGGCTTTTCTTGATAGATTTTTGTAACTTTTTTCCAATTGATAGTTCAGCTAGATTCTGTTCTATTTCAGGCTATTGCCACTGCAATGATGAAGGGTGAGTACCCAGAAAGAATAGGACAGCCTGAATGTCAGGTTGCATTCTTTTTCTATTTCCTCCTATTAGCAGATTTTGTTTATGTACTTCTTTATGAAGCTAATGTCCTGTGATGAAGTATATTATTGTCAAAGGGCACAATATTACATTACGGTGTCATGACATCCCGTGCCAAATTGATTATGAGATACGTTCACAGATATTTTTCATGCCAAACTTTTTTGTTCTTCCGATTGTTGCACTTTAGCATGGATAGCAGCTGGGAAACACTTGTGTGTTCAAGTGGCAGGGAATAGGAATTGAAAGGTAGCTGGTCTGAACTCCATGCAGGGTGGCTACTTTGCTATACAACCTCCTATCTTAGGTGCTATCAAATCCCGTAGGCTAGTCCACATGGGGCTTTCCCCGGCTTTAATCGCCCCCCTCTCCTAGTGGACGGTGGGTTTGGTCCTCCGGGGATTAGTCGATGTGCACGTATGCTAGTCTCGACACCCTGAGTTATTGGAAAAATAAAAGGAAAGATAAATGAAAACTTGGACGAGAAAAAGTTTACTAATAGAAGTGCCTTTACACTGGTGTAAAATTGTAAATTACACTTTAGGCCGACTGTGGCATATGTACCATAGTCCAGGTCCTCCAGGAATTTGGTAGCCTTTCTACTTATATAATTTCAACTTCTTGAAATCTCCCATTAGCCTGACATTGATTAACAAAACAATTTTGAATGTCGTAAATTATTTTTTATGGGGTAATTGTTGCTTCACTTCATGTGATCGGTCTAGCCTATTTCCATGGTCAGTGTTTTACTGACTGCAACTGATCATCTGTAAGTTAGTTAGATATCTACTTTTATAGTCTTACTGTTTTGAGTTGGAGAATGTAGGGCTTCAACCTTGTAACAATAGATGGAGTCTTGGTTAGCAATACAAACATATTGTGAGTTATCTTTTATGCAACGAAAATAGGTAACTGATCTATATATGGACAGAAAATACTATATTTCCTACTATCTGGGAGTTTTTCCGGAAATTAGGATGCTATATACATTTGCTGAAAGAAAAGGAAAGCTTTATCCTCATTACCATCTACATATTTTCCAGGTCTTATTGCATTCGAAACCGAATATGCTAGCTTCTAAATGTCCTTGAACTTGTAAGTGCATGACTGTATAAATGATAGAACTGTCTGGAACTGTCCTATACGTTCGGCATCAACGATGAACCGGGGCTTTGAATCGCTTAGAGCGCACCAAGGGCCCGCCACTGCTTGTTGGACCTACAAAGCAAAACCCCACAAAGATACATTCATAACCTTAATAAAAGAGCCACTACATTTGACTTGACTTGGAAAGTCCCCTTCTATCTCCATGCAACATATCCTATACAAAACCTTGCACAAATTACAACAGTTTGGGCACATCATAAATTCAATGAACACCCAGATTTAAGTCGTGAAATATACCTTTCCTGTATCTGTCTTGTGAAACAAGCCTTATCACCATTGTATTCTATTTGCTCTCTCCCACTTCTCTGACCAAATGCAATTCTGACAGATTTATCTCTCCCATTAGGCCTCCCTTACAAATAGGCAGCTTTCATGAAGTTCCTCACCTGAGTCTTTGTAGAACTTCCAAACATGATTTTGCTGACATACTAAATCACATGACGAACTTCAACCCACACAACATAACTTGAGACCATTTCTAGCAATGATTTTGTCGTCGATAAATACATTCAGTTGCATTATACATGCGTATCCTCATGTATTAAAAGATGATTAGGATGGCATCTGAAATTGCAATTGATGAAGCACTAGACTTATAGATTTAATCTTACAAAAAATGCGGTAACAATTTGTATTCTGGTTCATGTATAGTAGCTTTCTCACAGTACTACAGTAGTATTGCATCTTTAAATCTTACTTGAAATGTGGACAGACACTAGTGGAAATGAACAGCCATCTGTCATTCATTATATGTTCAGCAATGCGGCATTTCCCCCCTGTTTTTTGGCATCTAAATTATTCCCAAAATACCGGAGTGGTCAGATTATCTGGAGTCCTAACCTCTCCGGTACCATTTTTTTTTATAAGTAACCTCTCCTGTACTTTGTCTAATCTTAAAAGGAACATGGGTATGCTGCCAGTTGGTTTCACCAGTACTTCATCCATGCCTGTTGTTTTCTCCATGGTTTTCTACTTTGCTCTAAGAATCACATATTGAATAGTTATTGTTTCTGACATCTTCTTAGACCTTGTTCGTTTGGGGGACTCAAATCCTCCGGTCACGGTCTCCTATAAACTTTCTCTATCTATGTCTCTCCACTCATTACTCTCAAAAACCTTCCTCAAAACCCCAAAATGAACAAGGCCTTAGAGGTTTAAGCTTCTATTGTTTGATTGTAGTTGTTCAGTCTCATGCCAGAATTACCAAATTTTTGTCCCTTATGCCAGAACTAAGTGCTCATTTCGTCATTTCATAGTTGTTTCATCTTCTCAGTTTGAATCACCTGTGGTTTATTGATGGTTTCTGACACATGTTTAGGGTTGAATTTCAGCTTCTACAGTTAGAGGTAGTTGTGTAGTCTCATGTTAGATTCCATTTTTTTGTACCCTTAAATCATAAATAGGGGCTCAATTCATCATTTTCACATTATTTCATCTTCTAAGTTCTAACTATAACTCTTATTTCTTGCCAGTACTACTTAAAGACGGGAACGTGCAAGTTTGGAGCCACATGTAAATTTCATCACCCTAGAGATAAGGCTGGGATTGTTGGAAGAGTTCCCCTAAATATTTTAGGCTATCCACTTCGTCCGGTTTGCATTCGCTTCATTCCTTTCAAGCATTTCACAGTTTTCTATGTGGTTACTACAATCAAGGGGAAATTTGACTTTTATTATTATGTCTCTTGGTTTGGTTTGAATTTCTTTAACTATTTGCAAGTCATACTTTATGATTTTAGGTATTCAAAACTCAAAATCAGTAATTTAGAGATAACGAAGTCTGTTTTGGTCACTATTTTTTCAAGGAATTTGATACCCTTGACATGGTTGTAGGCATCTTTGCCGTGCTCCCTCAACCTGCATGTATGTACCTGGTCGACCTCCTCCTCTCCAGTGTCAGCCTTTTTGTGGATGACATTGCCTAGTTTTTTGACCGGTTGAATGCTTAATGCTAGAAACCACCATGGATTAGACATGATTCCCTTTCTTGAGGGTATGATCTGGAAGTGCTTTTGTGTGTTCATTTGTTTCAGGCATCTAGTGATTTGAACACAACTCCAAAGTCTTGTTTCACCTCTGTATTGCAGGCTATTTTTATTCTATGGAAGATTAGAGAATACTTAGTTGTCTGGTTTTACTTTGTGATAAAACTCTTTGTGCTATTTAAAATATTTTTTTCCTCAACACAACAAATGCTGTACATATCTCAATCCATTTTTGGATAAGGGTTTAGATAATGTGTGTTGAGCTCGTGCATCTTCGGGAAAAATTGAATGGACTTTTGTACTTGAAGTAGATCGTGAGAAGTTGGAGTTTTCGTGTGGTAGAACTGTCGGTGAGAGTTTGAGTTATGAGTGTGTGGTGATGGTGTAGAAGAGGTTCCCACGGGTTGAAAGAAGGTAAGGGAAGTTGCAGCAGAACTCGGCAGCACGGTAGATGACAGAAAGTAGAAAATGATGGTGTCCCAGAAAAAACACTGGTGACGGACTCTGGAGGTAGATGATGTTGAGAGAGTTGGCAAAACAGGATCTTGGGATATCTAAGTGACTGTTTTTGACTTTTGAATATTCAGATCTGGAACTTCTGACTCCATATGATTAGAAAATTATAACCGACTTCCTTGTAAATAAAAGTGATTTCCCCCCCCCCTAGGTCATAATAATCCCTCTTTCCTTCTTAATGTTTCAGCACTATCTGCTCATCAATCTACTGCACATGTGGGACTATTCTGTCTGAATATATAGGTTTCCTTTCTTATTCTATGGTTTTATGTTGTAATTCAGTTGGATGATACTTATCATGAAAACAATAATGACATGCTTTAAGTTTGCACATGCCAAATTTATGAATTCAGAGTGTAAGTATGATGTACTTAATAATGACACAGCAGTCAAGAAACAATGTCTTATTCTTGTTGCTATATACATTGTAGGAAGCAATACATTTTGTGCCAAGGACTTGATTAATCATATATTAATGCATTGCCTAGTTGGACTTTAGAGTGGGTAGTTCCTTCTTATGTTCATATGCTATGCATCGATTGGAAAAGTTTGGGTTTGGAAAGATGTAGTGTCTCTATTCTCTTACTTTTGGTTGGAAAGGAATGCTAGTGTCGTTTGCGATAAATATGTCGATTTAAGGGGTTAATGGGGCAAAAAAGGTTGTTTGACTTCATTTTGGGATGGGTGTTTCCCTCATCTAAGAGGTATCTTTTATTCCTGTTTTGCGGTACGTAGCATGTAATGGCTTTTGTATTCCCTTTTTTTGCCTGTGGTGGACTTTTTGTCTTCTTTGTAATTTTTTAACTTTCCCTTGACAGTGAAGTAAATCTTTGTTTCTGATCAAGAAATATTCAACTCCCAACATAGTATTAAACCAAGATTTAACTTACATCCTTTTAGCACACTGTTGCTGTTATCTACAATCAACAAGGCGTTATGCATGCCTTGTCAAAGACGAGTAGAGTGCATACAGGTGTGAATTAACATATCATGCATTGACAGGTTATGTTGAGGAAGAAGTACATCTATATTTCATTATTTGTTTATCACGAATGCATTGATCTTGTGTATCCCTATAAATAGAGCTGTGTCTTGAGGTTTTCAGACTATCAGACCCATCTCTATTGCATATTTTGCCATACTAGCAATGCCAATGTGTCTCTGGCGTCTGACATCGTCATGGATACCTCAATGGAACGTGCCATGCATGCTGCTTCTGGTTAGATGCAATTCCATAATTTTCTTTTTGATCTTTTTGTATCTACTTTGCAGAATGAAAGTGAGTGTGCATATTATTTGAGAACTGGCCAATGCAAGTTTGGGAGCACTTGTAAATTCCACCATCCACCGCCTTCTAATATGACGGTTTCTCTGCGTGGTTCTACTGTTTATCCTCCAGCCCATTCACCGACAACTCCTGGTCAGCAATCATATCTTGGAGGAATAGCAAACTGGCCCTTGTCAAGACCTTCATTTCTTCCCAGCCCCCGCTGGGAAGGCCCTTCAAGTTATGCTTCATTGATCCTACCTCAGGGCGTGGTATCAGTCCCAGGATGGAATGCATATAGCGTAAGTTTTTCATTGTTTTCAGGATCGCCATGTATTTTTTGCCCCTCTCTGCATTCTTCTTTTTAGGGCTGCTCACGGTCCGGATTAGAGCGTCACGGTTTTTAGAAACTACGTTACTACAATCCGTGTCCAGATCAAAAGTCTCACAGTCCGGTTCCAATCCAATCCATGAGTCACGGATCGGTTCCGGTTTT
The DNA here is from genome assembly GCA_019656835.1 of Rhododendron ovatum. Lineage (NCBI taxonomy): Eukaryota > Viridiplantae > Streptophyta > Magnoliopsida > Ericales > Ericaceae > Rhododendron > Rhododendron ovatum. The sequence goes on from CM033799.1 coordinate 31,487,544, forward strand.
ATCCACGGATTACATGTCATAAGGAAATAAGTGACCAACAAGAAAAAAACTTAGCTGCCTTAGGACTTAGGAGTATACAACAAGTATAGTCGTATACGTGTAAGTAGTATAACTGAATAAGAATAACACTTTACCCCCTAGATTTTATATGAATATACACTATATCACATTAAGGTAAAATACTAAAAATATTTATAATAGTGGTAAAGTTATTTTTATATGTATATATATATATTGTTTATTTATATATAACAAATATCTCATGGTCCGGTTCGGTTAACCCATGGTTTCAAAATAAAAACCTGTGTTTGGACTGCAAGTCGCGGTTTTTTAATTTTTGAATCCATGTCCGGATCATTAATCCACGGTTCCAATCCAAACATACGGGTCGGCTCAGTTCGGACCGGTTTCACTGTTCGCTGGATTTTTTTATTAGCCCTACTTCTTTTTATGTTTTATTGTGTGGAAGTTTAAACTTGTGTTTTTAAGGGGTTTGCAATCTCCAATAGTTTATCTCCATTGAAGCAAAATGCTCATTGCTTGGCAATGCTATTCTTTGGGCGTCATATCTCCGGTGATAATTTAGTTCTGAAATGGCATGTGACATTGTTCCTAAAATCGGTTAACACTCTTTTGTTCAAAAAGTTGGAGTTAGGGTTTTTTCATACGTATGAAAATATAAATGTCTATACGTGTATATCTACGTTTGTTTACTCCTTCTAGCTACGTGGCCTTTGGGTCTGTGTGAGTCAAGCATATCCATGTTCCGTTTGGCTTATAAAAGTTTTTTTTATGGGTAATTCCGACTAATGAGAGTCTCCTTTTCAGGGTCAGCTAAGTTCAGTGCCATCTTCAGAGAGCCTGCAGCAAACGGCAGGAAACAGTCATACTTATGGGACTTCACACCAGAGTGAAGCAGCAAATGCAGGAGGATCCCAAGGGGCACTTTCTCCATATCGTTCTGGTTCTGTACCTGTGAGTTATTATGCGTTGCAGCGGGAGAATGTTTTTCCGGAGAGGCCTGGCCATCCTGAGTGCCAGTTCTACATGAAGACTGGAGATTGCAAGTTTGGAGCTGTTTGCAGGTTCCATCATCCAAGAGAAAGACTAATCACTGCTCCAGACTGTGTATTGAGCCCTATAGGTCTTCCTTTACGTCCGGTGAGTTCTTATTCTACACAAGTTTTCACTGCTTAGTAATTTGCGCTTCTGAAAATAAATGTATTTGCTTTAACTCCTCTTTCCGCATCCTTTCCACTTTTCTGTTTCTTTTTGTGTTTTTGTTGTACACCACTACTCTATAGATGCTAAAAAGCTCGAATGTGGAAACCCAGCACGACACTTCAACAAGCCATTCTTTTAAAAATTAGGACACAGACACTCTCGGGATGTGATGAGTGTACTTCAAGGTGTATCTTATAAGTAGATACAAAAATTAAAGACATCGTCTTTGTCAAAGTACAATTAAAAATGCAAAATAATGGATATATAAACCAAGAGTCGCTCAATTAAATAATTGCATTATGACCTCAATGCGTCCCTACCCAGCTTAATCAGATCCTATGGCCGGGATGTGTACTTGTCCCTTGTTCGGCTCGAAAATAAATTCCAAAAAGTGGAGCAAGCCATGTCGCGTCGGTGTCCACATGTCAGACACGGATATACATGACGCCGGTAGATGTGTCCACTCTTCTTATAGAGGTATTCGCGCTTCTTGAGGATATGTTCCAATAAAGACAAGCGATAAGATAACTGTTATGAAAATGCTAGGGGTGTGAAGACCCAGATTAAAATGGGATATTTATGGTTATGGTATACGATTGTTCTCTATCATATGTACACCTCTCTCTCTCCCCCCTCCTTTTTCTCCTCCATTTATGGACTGTCTGTTTTCACTAATTGCTAAAATTACTCGAGCTGCTGATGATTTCGTACAGGGAGAGCCCCTGTGCATTTTTTATTCACGTTATGGTATTTGCAAATTTGGTCCAAGTTGCAAATTTGACCACCCTATGGGAGTTTTCACCTACAACATGGCTGCATCATCTTCAGCTGATGCCCCAGTTGTTCGTCGTTTGTTGGCTTCATCCACCGGAACTGGTGCCTTATCATTGTCTTCAGAAAGGCGACTTTCTCTATCAGAATCAAGACAGATGTCTTCTGGTGATGATAACATTGACACAGAAGGATGAACGCTCCCTAAAAGAAAGTCGGAGGGAGATAACTTGTGGTTGTCTGTAAATTTATTTCCCATTGCTGGCGATGTACAGAGTTCATGTTAAAGCCGAATCCATTCTTCTGAAAATGTGTTCAGTTAGACACAGGCTTTACTACATTTAATTCGGTTTGCTGCATTGTATAAATACGCGGATTATTGCTGCTTTTGGTAAAACCTAATATGGACATTTCTATCAGTTTTAAAAGCCCGTCCTTCTCGTTTATCTGAATCATTTTCTTTTACTCATTATCTTTCTGTTTTCCATGGTTTTGGTGAAGACTGGTGCAATCGTTAATGGCTATCGGTCTGGTGTTCTCTCAACCTTTTGTTTCGAAAGCATTTTCAATTCACAATTCCTCCTGTAATTCTGTCATTCGCAGTTCTTGTTTTTGCAGGGTAAAATATGTCTGTATTGGCCTATCCTGGAGGATTCCTGAAGCACTTACAGACTCATCCCCGCTAGTACTGTTTTTGCTAACGGAATTCTGTCATGGAAAACAATTGGACCATCATGTTTGTAAGGTCCAAAAACTTGAGCTCCTTTGCGTAGGCAGACTCGGCACTTCCATTGACAACACACGCATTTTTCAGTATTCCGTTTATCGAGTTGGAACTGTGTTGGAAACTAGATTCAAAGAGCTGAAACTTCATCCGAAATATAATAAATTTCCATTTCAGATTTTTACTTGGTCAAATGGGAAAAAAGGACTCTCTTCCATCGGGGAGGGACTAAGTAGTTCTGACACATCAACCAAAGAAGCATCACCATCCGGGGCGCTAAGACAAACCTCTCCAAGCACCCGCATACACACGACAAGCAAAACCCTTAGCTTCCCTTTTCTTTTTCTTTTTCTTTTTCTTTTTCCTTTTAATAAAGCATGGATCAAATTAGAACAAAAGATAATACTCCTACAATGCGCCATAATCATCTCCAATAGACAAAACAAGATAATGGATGAGAAAACTATTAGGAAAAACAAACAGAATACCTCACAATTGAAATTCTTACAAAGCAAGCCTAAAAATAAGTTCATGAAAGACAATTTTTATTGTCATGCATTTAGCGTTGCCCTACAAGATTTTTTATTCAACTTTCGTCAATATTTTTATACTTTTTTATTCTTCTGATCGAGACACAAAAGATTACGACAAAAAGTTAATGGTGTGTTTAGAACTTGAGCAAAGAAATGGAAAGGGAGAGAAAATTAAAAAAAAAAAAATCTTCCATTGTTCGGTTTTTAGAGAAAGAGAAGGAAAAGTTTAAAAGTCAAGTTCAATTTTGTCTCTAATTTCTTCTCAATTTTCCCTTTAATTTCCCTCTTTATTATTCCCTTCCCCCCCTCCCCCGCCCCCCTTATTTCTCCAAGTTCCAAACACCCCCTTAAAGAAAAATTAAATTAGTCCACACCATCAGTAGTGTTTTAAAGTTTTTCTTATAAGGTAAAATAAAAATGATTTTGGTAGTCCATTTTTTGATAATCACACATCCTTGTTTGTCTTTGTAGTGTTTGAAATAGATATAGCACAATTTTTAAAATACACCAAAAGTCAAATTTTGAAACGTAATTATCAAAGGAAAATAATTTTCACATTCTCTTTTTAGCCATTCACATTCCTTTTTTTTTTTTTTTTTTATCCACATGAATGTGTGAAAAAGTGTATTGAGTAAAGGACAAGATTAGTAAATTCAAGTGGATAAAGATAAAAAAAAAAAGTGTGGGTGGCTAAAAAGAGAGTGTGGACCTTATAAAAAAATTGAAATGACAAAATCATTTCTCAATCATTTAACACCGCAAGCATTTAACACCGTAAGACTAGAAATTGTGCTAAACAATTGTATCAGTACTATCCGGGATCAAAACAGCTTCTTTAAAAACCAACAGTACACACTACACACCCCACACTACACACCCTTCCAACCGAAGGGAAGGGAAGAAGTATCAAAACCCGTATCACAGTGTTCCCAAACAAACCAGTAGTGAAGCCACACACATTCTTTAACCAATTTCCCTTTCAAATTCTTCTACAAAACTAAACCACTGCTAGTGCCTGTCCGAGCAGGAGAAAGGATGTCTGCTCATGGGCTCCTCTTCTCTCTCTTCCTTCTGCTCTTCTTCGGTCTCAATGCAGTAACCTATTCCCTTGTAAGTTCCTCTCTCTCTCTCTCTCTCACTCTCAGAACCCTCTTTAGATTCACAGATCCCTTCAGTTTTCATGTCAAATTGGATATGGGTTTTGTTTTGGGTTAAACCCATTTGCTCTTAAAACCTCTGCTGCATCAAGACCCACCTCAAATCCCACTTGCATAACTGGAAATGCCATTGTTAATTTATCTAGTTTCTTTTCTGGGTATTGTTTGTCATTGAACATTTCTGTTTCTTTCTTTCTCTATTCATTCAATGGTTTTTGTTTTGTTTTGGTTGTTGATTGACGTGGACTAGGCAAATGCTGGGGTGGTGCCGGAAAAAGGGACGGCGGAGATGAAGCCGGCGGCGGCGGAGACGAGGGTTATGATGGTGGATGTGAATGAGATTAGTAGTAGGAGGGGGTTGGGGGGGAGCTTCCAGATCTGTGCGCTGTGCACTTGCTGTGGTGGGGCCCAAGGCTACTGCCTGCCTTCCCCTTGTTGCTATGCCATCAACTGCAACATTCCAAACAGGCCCTTTGGCTTCTGTGCTTTTACCCCCAAGACCTGCAATTGCTTTGGTTGCTCCAATCTCTAAAGATTATAGTAAAACTCACTCACTCACTCTCTCTCTCTCTCTCTCTCTCTCTCTCTCTCTCTCTCTCTCTCTCTCTCATTACTATTATTTAATCTTCTTTAGGGTTTCTTGATTCTGTTTAGTGAGCATTAGTGTGTGTGGGAACATTGGGAAGAATATCTGCTGTTGTGTGATTTGTTTATGTAATTACTTGGGAACTGCTATTTCCAGGTATATTCTTGCTACTTTCAGTGGGATTTGTCTTGCTGGGCATGAGGGTCAGATCTGTTTTGGAAGTAGTAAAAGTTTGCCTGGGGAAGGTAGGAATCCAAAGCCATTTAAGGAGTTTGTTCGGACTGGAATGAAGGTGTGGAAACATTTATCCTTATCCTTCCCAAAAGAGGAGGGCAATGAGGTCATTTTATTGTTTTAGAGAGTGACAAGTAAACATGCAGAGTGTGAATATGAATTTCCTTTGGTAGTAGTTCTTCTCTCCTTTCTTAAGCAATGTTTCCTTTGGTATTATTATGAGCACTTAAAATAAATGTTGCTTTGTGTTATGATGACTGGGATTTTGTATTTTTTGAGTTGTGTTTTGTTCACTGGGAAAATGCTTACAGATGATATAGATGTGACCTAGAACCACTCAATTTGTGTTGATCGTATGTGTATCGTGTGAGACCTTCCTGTATCAGACGTTCCCAGCAAATCTTGTGTTGAAATCTATGTTTTGGGGAGAGAAAGCTGAAAAGTATGTCACCCATTCAGATTATTGTTACATTCCATTTTGCTCATTGTCCCTCCAAATTAAGAGCCAAACAACCAAGGAAAGAAAATTTCTACTTTCCCTCTGTTTTTTCTTTTATTCCCTAGGTTCTAAACATAAGCATATTTGGAATAGGTTACTCTCCTGTTCACAATGTAGCCTTAACCTAGCTTGTCGGCCCCACCATAGATTCATTTTAATGATTCGAACCGTCGAATATGAAGATCTTCGATAAAAGTTATGCCAGTACTTGGCATCTTACTTTTATGCGTACGATGTACGTATCAGTGTATTTAGAATGGACTATTCAAATCATTAAAATGAAAAACTAAAAACCTCAGACCCAATAATAGGGTCAAGTCCAGTCCAGTCCACATGGATACTGCCCTCTTGACTTTGAAATTAGCTGAGTATTGATTGTGGGTGTCAATACTCCACTAGGCATTGCCAGCCAAACTAGATTTGAGGTGGGTGGTTGTTTGGTGAGCAATTACATTTGCCCAGCTACCTTTTGCTTCAATAATTAAAGTGGTGCCAATTGTGATTCTTGGTTAGCTGTTAGTTTCGTTTTCAGCATTATGTTTGGCAAATGGGTTGGTTTGTGAGGATTGAAACGAGTCATCATTTGATTATTTGATGATCGGATGTCTGGGTCAGCCTGTGAGGATTGAAACGAGTCATCATTTGATTATTTGATGATCGGATGTCTGGGTCAGCCTGCGAGAGTCATCATTAGACAGTATGGATTATATCTGGATGGGTTAGGGCGGTTATATCCCATCTATAAACGATTTGTGCCCCATTTTAGTTCCCGTGAAATAATCTACTGAAATATGTATTTCCATGTATGGCCTTGTCAATCAACTACATTTTTTTTTTTTTTGGGTAACCTGGTAACCATCCACTAGTTGGACCCCAAATCGAAGTTGGGGCAGAACACGTATGGACTAGGCAAACTTAGAAATTAATAGCACGGAGAGTGAAAGTCGAATACCAAACCAAAGGCTTCGAGACTACCACTTCACCAACGGTGGGTTCTGAATAAACTTTTTGGGTACACAAGGCCCGTTAAAAGATCAAGTGCTTACCCAAGTATGCTACTGCAGCAAGTAGTTCATCTTTACAAGCATTCTTTTATGATACATTACAAATTTGAAGAACAGAAAAGATGAGCAAGCAAAAATGTATGCCTGAGATGCATGGATATAAATAAGCCCTTCATCGCTGGCCACTTGAACCCTTTTCTGTTATGCTTCTATAACGGCAATATACACATTAGAAGGTGGTCGATGTATGCCTGAGATGCATGGATATAAATAAGCCCTTCATCGCTGGCCACTTGAACCCTTTTCTGTTATGCTTCTATAACGGCAATATACACATTAGAAGATGGTCGAATGCCATCAGGTTTCGTTCTGCTTTGCTGGCTGTGGATAGGGATCGATCCAACATTCATCACTCTCTGCGGCTTTCCTCCAACGTGTTTTGAATTCCATGAAATCCTTATAGGACTGCCGTCTCACCTGAAAAATTCTCATGTCTTACCCAGTTAAGAAGCAAGGGACCAAGATTGCTTACTGTCCAGAAAGATAGTGCACCATCTTCGCTGGACGATTTATGCAAACATTTGTGTGGCGTTGCACACGGGAAATACATATTACACTCTTTCCAGGGTGGATTGTTCGTTGTGCAATAGGAAACGGTGGATTGTCGGATTTCCAATAAATCCCAACTACTGCAATTCTCCATCAGAAATGCAGGTGGATGTGTAGAGACATCAGCTGATCAGCATATCGACAAAAAAAAATTTCTTCTTGAAAAGAAAAGAAAAGAAAGTAGTTGATATTTCCAACCGTCATCTTGTCCTCTAACATTCGCGAACATAAACCCAGTAAGTTAAATGGAAAAGGAGAGGGTGTAGCCCAAGAATCCTCTATGTTGGTCCAATTTTAGCTTCAAATGTTCAAAAGATAATTAGAACTAGGAAGATCTCGCCGTAAATTTTTGAGAAGTATATATATCCACTGATACTTCAAATTTCCTCATCTACCCTGGTTCTTTTTGTAGCACCATTCAATCTCTATTGGACAAACACGAAAACACGATACTAAACCAAACGAATCCAATAAGACTGCTTTGAGAGTAGGCGAATAAAGTTCCTAACAAAGTTTGTTTCAAATCTTACTTTAGCTCTTCTATTGGTTTCATGACGCTTCAGCAACGCCTGCAATTCGGCCATACTAAGTCAGCATCGATGTAAAATTGGATATGACAGAGAGCAATGCAAGTTTTAAGAAAGATGCGCGATACTAAACCAAACGAATCCAATGGTTTCAGAAGCACCGGGATCGCCAGCCAAATATTTCCAAAGAAATGAATATCAATGGCAGCAAATAACCGAATTGCAAAACCATGTCTAGTAAACCTTTCATGTGTTATATTGCTCTTGCAAAAACTATTCCTACTGACCATTGGCAAAAAATACAGGCATTTATTGCAAACCTAGGGTTTGATAAATTGATTACTTGTTTTCATGCATGAAAACCCATGAAGGTAACCAATGAAAGTTGCAAAGTTTCCCTCGGTCACCTTTCTTTGAAGGACGGTCCCTTAGGGACAGCATGTGTGCAGACCCCAATCGGGCTGCCCATTTTGGCAATGGAAAGGTTAAGATTTTATCTCAGCCGAACAAATCTCAACCATCCATCCGTTCATTGTTGAGATGAAATCTGAGCCGTCCATTGCCGAAATTGGACGGCTCGGATGGGCCAGCAGGCTCAATTTGGGTTCGTGATGGATGACTAATTACGAATATTTCAATGATACTGCTATTAACTTACACATAGAATTCGATATTGAGGATCCTTGTTAACTGATAAGGTGCTGCTTGGGGTTTAGGGTTTAGGCCGTGTGTGGTTGCAATGCGTACGCAACTACACAGGGTGTAAAACAGCTTTTTCCCCCAACATATGTCATTACAACTTATCCCACCTCAACTTTTAACATAAACCAGTTTCCTTCAACATGTTGTCAGAATGAATCCTACCAACTTCAGCTGTGTTCAAACTTTGCAAGTAGATAATTGGTTCATTCAGGAGGGGCTCCAGTTTGATCCAATTACTAAAGACTAACTTGCTTGGGCATGACTCGTTATGACTCAACCAAGCTCGAGCTTAGTTCAGCCCAAGGCAGACAAGTACTCTCCTGTTAGGGGCTGTGGACTCGAGTCATTCGACTTGGAGCTGTTCGACTAAGATTGAGCTCAATTTGGCTCGAGTCACCATGCCAACATAAGGTTGTGACTACAACCTAGACTACAATGGGCCAATAGGCCATAATTCATGAACAAAAGCTATACATCATCTATTCAGGTTTAGCTTGAATAAATTATAGAATTTGCCGAAATAGTTAACCAGGTAGATTGATCTGAGCTCGAAATGCACAAATACCATTGGGGAATAATGTGAATGTACAATCTAGCTAGCTGATTGACATTTCAAGGACACCTTGGTTTTATTTTAGTTTTAATTTTTGATTCCTTTGTACGTACTTTATTCCGGTTTGTCAAATAATTATCGACAGAGCCTTTCAAAGATGTCACGTATCTGACCTTGATTTTGTCTCCAAGTGTAGGCAGGGCATAATGGACAATGTACTCTGAGTCCACAACTCCAATATTTGTGGTCCGATCACCCTATCAAAGTAGCAAGGAAGGAATCAGATAAAACACTAAGAAGACAAATGCATGTATCCAAAAACAGGAAAAAAAGAAAAACAGATCGAGAAGAACTCATTCTAGGAAGTTGCCTGCGCACAATAACCAAGCTGATAATCTAGTCCCCAAGCATGTACAAAGTCGTTCTGCAAGGAAATCAACGGTAAATTAATGCAATGTGGATAACCACATGAACAAAGGATATACCACCGGGTTCTTTTCACATGCTTGTGACACTAAATGGATACAGAAATGTGTATCAAGACGGACGCTATGAGTTGTAACTCATTGAAGATGACCAACCTGGATCATGTACCATACACAGCGCCACGCAGCTCTAGAGAACACGGGAGCCATAATCTCTATCCACCTGGGGACAGATTTTGTTTTTTCAACTCTCCTATATATTATGTATCTATCAACAGTAGTAAAAGGATCGAGTAAACCAATTGGTTCATCCAACCATATTGAAAAACATGCACTGGTTTTCTTCAGCCAGAGAACAAATCGACTTTTCACAGCTTTCGTAGAACCATCAAAACCACAATAAGATAGTTCAGTGTAAGTTAATATTCACCCAGTGCACGGAGGGGTTGTACTGTTTCCATGACATATATCTGAACCATTACGGGACTTGTAAATCCTCCTGCAGACAAAATGGAGCGAAGCTAATCAAACAACCACCATACCGGATTTAAGTCTTCTACAGAGGCCAAACATTAATGGAACAGAAGCACCAGATTATAACTATACCTAAGGAAACTGTTTCAGGTCGTGTACACAGACCTAACTATACCACTGTTCGCATGCCAACTTTATAAATGGGCTTATTAATTCAATATTCGCCAAATATCTTGTGATACAAACTTTGGGCGAACTATAGAAGGGGAGAGCAACCTGTCATATGGTTCGCTAATCCGTTTCCCTAAAAGAAAACAAAAGGCACCAAAAAATCACATCTTGTGTCATGGGTATCCAGGAATGGACAGGCAAAAATAACATACGATCATAAAGAAAAAAGAAAGCCCAATAGAGGCAATCAACGCCGTTGGATGGAGTGATATCAACGGGTTTAAAATGATATATTAGATTAAGTGCTAGGAGTATGGCATGAATTAGAGTAACATAAAACAGCTTTGACATGGCACCACCCTTTGGACAAGAGTCATAAGACAGATACGTCCCGCTTGAACTACATTTTCTTATAATGGGAAAGGTACATCAGTGTTTGAATTTAGAAGACAACCTGTGCACATTTGATCCCCTCTCGCGCGCAGTAATCTGATGATGCACCTCTGATTTGCCTGGATCTAGTGCTGGTTGCGATATCTCAAGCTGTTCATCTTTCACAATTGCTAGATATCTGGAAGAACCAAACAACTTAGATAACAACACGAAGATGAAAATTTGAAAATAGTTACCATGCAGAAACAAAATAACTGAGCTGTTAAATCTCTATTGGTTCTTATGGAAAGCCACATGGGTGACTAAGTGTCTTCTATATTCATTGATCTCATGTTTTGTTTCCAGAGAAGAACTTTTTTCATCATTTAGTTAAGCGAACTCAGCTGAAGAGTTGGAACGATTCAAAGGGCCTTGCGAAGTAAAGATATGCAAAATGGAATCTATTGCCGGGGCAAGCGGTGAACAATCACAGTCCAAACCGATTTATCCACCCACATTGCAATAAATAGATAGTTTAACAAACAAGGAGCAAATGAGTTAAACAATTGGCAGGTTAGATGGGCAAATAACAGGTTTTGTAGTACTAGAGCCAGTTGTTAACAAGGAGTTTTGTCAAAGGCCTCTAGTAGGACTCAAAGCAAAAGAAAATTGGATGTGTTTGTGTCGGGCCATTTTCTATTTTAGTTATTTTTATGCATTTTATGGCAAGATGGCAAACACATCAAACTTTAAATCTGAGGCAGCGGCCGAAATAGGGTACCTCCTAAGGAGTGATGGTGAACAAATGTGGTCTACAATTCTTCAGCAGTGTTTGGTATTTCTATGCCAAAACCTTTACATAAACCACAACAAAAGGCAAGATGAAAAACACGGCAAGTGATAATAAGCGCACAGCTTCCACGTACCGTTCAGGCTGGAAATCTTCAACTCCAAGGTCCTCATCCCAGAGGAAAATGTAACTGTACTCTGCAACAATATCCGGATGCAAAAACCGCTTGGCAAACCACCTATTTTTGTCATGACATGATTATCACGATCATAAAAAATGTCATACAACGTTAGAAATAAGAAGAGACGTGAAAATTGTGAGTATAGTAACTTAAGAAAATAGGGCGCTAAAATGCTAACAAATTACCATTTAGTTTGATTGACAGCGGATATATGTATGACACGATCACTCCATTCTAAATCCTTCCATTCATCCACGATACCGTCATAATGGAAAAGCATTACAACAAAATTACTTGACAGAAACTGCATTGTTGTGAGAAACAAAAATTACATCACTTGACCATGTGTATGGACTAGGAACTAAATCTGGAACTAAGTGAAGAAAAGATATCAATTTTATCCTTACCTTTCTAACCATCTTATCTACCATGTCCTTTTGCTTTATTCCAACGGTTGCAGAGAATAAGTTTGGAAATTTTGCCTTCTGTTGCGATATATTCAAACAAATACTTAGCTCAAAAGCAACAAAAACAAAAAAACAAACAAAAAGAAGGCAGGGAAGAAAATGAACACCAAACTCTAGAGTTGCAAATTAACCGACGTATTTCATGCACCTCTATGGTTTCTCGGAGGAGTTAGACATAGCAGTCTATCTATTTTGAGTTCTCATAACAATTGTAAGCACTTGTTTGTACTTGATTTTGTTGTATCTCATTAAGCATGAAGATAACCTAGGGGGTCATTACTTGGTCCAATGCTGTTCTATACCAAGTGACAACAAGAAAAGGAATTTGTTAAATCAGAAAGAAGAAATTGAATCTTTATTTCATTTAGTAGATGGAGCAGACTAAAAGATCTTAACGATAGGAGACAATAGTCAGCAACTGAAGAACAGCCAACAGTCTGGAAAGTTGGAAAACTAAGCACTGGACAACTTCTCATCTTTTAGGTACTGAAAATACTACTGTTTATGCACATTTTTTTGCAGGGCAATAGAAAATTGCAGATCTCAACATCTATTCGACTCAAAGTGACCCCATTAAAAAGTGGTCATTCGAACGAGTGCATCTGGGCTAGGAAGATATCAATGGCAGTATTAGCCATGAAGAAGATGTTAGTCCTGGAAGAAAAATAGTGGTCATTCGCATCACAAATAATGGAGTAGGAAGGGTGAGGGATAGCAATGCAAAGCAAAGTAGCGATTAACTCTGGTATCCGAAAGAAGATGGATGTCCCATGGATTCTATCGGAACACTGTATTGTTTGGAGAATCTTAAATGGAAACATCATGGAGTACAACAATCATTACCAAATGCTATGATATAGGAGTTTGAATTAATGCCATTTCCCATGATAAATACAACCGCAGCAATTAGCTGCGACAAACTCCAACAATTTTCACCTATTATAGAGAATGCATTTGTACCATCCACTACCAAGAAAGAGATGTTCGAGCAACTCAGTTTTAAAAAAGTGAATCAATGAAAGGATAGTGGTGTAAATTCAAATGAATAAAGACAAAAAAGGGTGCACAAGTGGTAAAACAATATTGCAAAAATCAAAATGATCTAGTGAGCAGTTACTCAATTCTTTAAAAGTGATTCTGAAAAACAGTACCTTTGGTGAGCCCCATAATGGTCGCATTTGCAAGTTAGAAGCATTGGAGACAATATCTTTGGGTAATGACTCACTTCCAGGAGGCCTACACTGACTCTAAAGCACCAAAACAGATCAGAACCAGAATCAATCTTAATCCAAATTACTTGAGGACAGCTCAATTAGATAAACAAATCCATCACGCGGCGAGATTACGATGCAATTTAGCTATCGGATTGAAGGCAACAATAACTCCTCACTATTTTAGAGAAAATTACCTCTAAGTACAGAAAAGTGACACTTAATTCCCACTAAGAAGAAATGGAATACTTAATTACCATTAGGTTCACTTTTACAAAAATACATTTACCATTAATAGAAGTGTCATCTTAGGGTTTAGAGTATGCTAGGATTTTGTAGTACCCTAGTGGGTACCCTAGTACCCTTAGGTATCTTAAAATCTTAGGATACCCTAGAATTTTAGGATTTTAGGGTACCTTTGTGTTTTAGGGTACCTTAAGATTTTAGGTTTTAGGATACTCAAGGTTTATGGTAGCCTAGAGTTTAGGTTTAGGTGCTTTCATAGAGCCTTAGGGTTTAGGTTTAGGCACTTTTATAGAAGTTTTAGGGTGCACTTTCCTATTATAGGGTTTTAGCGGTTTAGGCACTTTCATAAGGTACCCTAGGGGTTTAGGCATTTTTATAGGGTACCGTGGGGTTTAGGCACTTTCATAGGGTGCCTTAGGGGTTAGGTACTTACAGTGTTTAGGGTTTTAAGTACTTTTATAGGATTTTAATGTTTCGTTAATTAGAGGAGACTTTGTGGGAATTACTTTCTATTTTCTAGACCTAGAGGTATTTTACGCCGAAGTAAGTCCTAGAACGCTAGTTGGTAGCAGGAGAGGGAATTTCAATTAACATTGGGCCAATACAAGTCGGAAGGTATGGGCAACTAACTCTAATAAGCTTCAAAACACGAGCCAGAGAACGATAAGAAACACAAGCAGATAGAAAAAGCAATCTGAGAAAAAGCCTTTAAGGAAAAACATACCTTGCATTTGTCGTATTGCATCCCTTGCGCGCTCTTTTTCCATAACCCCCACCTGAATAATTTCTGTGTAATAGGACTCAAGTTATTTGATGAATACAGAAGACATGAGACCCAATTTGGTGCAGCAAATGCAGGCGAGAAAGCATGAACCAAAATAATTGTGAAAATGTTTCCAGCGGAGTCGAATAAAGTACCAAAGTAACAGAAAATGGCGTGTGAAAAACAATTCCAAAGTTCAAAGGGAACTTTCTAGGCATGATTATACAAACTCGTATCAGCAATTACCAAAACATGCCAAGTGAAGGGATTCAAGTAAGTATCGATACCTCTTTGTCATCTTGGGCTAAGAATGCACTTCCTATGAATAAAAGTAGACACAAAAGAGAAGCTGCTGGAAAAATGCTGAAGAGACATGATCTGCTTGTAGAGGTGCCTGCGAAAGAGCGACAACCATGAGTCTAAAGACAATATGTCAACCGATGGAATTGTATGCATCTTTCGTCCTAACGAGGCAATATTTGACAAGACAACCTTGTTCAGTATAATACAACCAAGAGAGAAACAAGGCTTGATAACACATACAGAAGTGTCCACAAGCAAGTCCACCTATGCTTCATAACATGTTGAGCAATAAAGAATCACTCTAAAGAGGATGTGCACTGAGGATGAGTTGCAGGTGGAAAAAAGAATTTAACAGTATTGAATCCACTCAGTGATGAAGTCTTACTAAACGAACCACGCTGGAGTCGAACTCCAAATTTTTTTTTTTCAGGGGCTAATTTCATTTAAGAATAAGAAAACAATCTCAAACATCCATGATTAGTTGAGATGCGCGTAAACTGACCCAGACACCTGAGTTATAAAAAAACAATCTCGAAACCCAAGTCCTAAAAGTAAAACGAATAGGGGTGTAGAGGAGAGGAGTGGCTTACGAAACTGGACGACTTCATCTCCCATGAACGTCCAAAAGCATCCACCAAGAACTCACTGTATATATAGACAATACCTTAGTTGTGTTGTGCCCAATAGCTGTAAACAAGACCATAGACAAATAAACAGAGCATATTGAAGACTATAGCGTCAAGTTATCAACTGAGAATATACAGTCAATAATGACAGAAGAAGAAGAAGTTCGTCAATAAGACAAAAGCTTCCCGGCACCTGTAAATTTCCAGAGAGAGAGAGATGGTCCAGATGGAGAGAGATTGGAAGTACTTGATGTTCCTGTTTTGTTTGAACCATTAAACCAGATGCTAACTTTGATAAGTCAATTGGAGAGGGAGAAATTCATTTTTTTTCCCTTTTTTATTTTAATGGAAAATGCTAATCTCCACCCGATAACACATAAAGCATTGATATCCGCGGAAAAAATGTATTGATATTTGTAAAAATATATTAATATCTGCCAGATATGTACTATTATTCAAACTTGTTTGAAATTATTTGTGTATCATATATCCCACTAAGTGAGAGTGGAGGTTAACAAAGACCGTTTAATTTTTTATTTTTTAAAGTGGACGATAAGACTTTTTTTGCCGTGAATAATAATCTATTCTATCCTCGAGATTTTTTTATTTTTAAAAGCGGACAATAAAGAGAGATTTTTTTGCCGTGAATACTAATCTACTCTATCCTCGAGACTTGTGAATAGAATTTGTGCTTACCCACTCCACTTGCGGGAGAAAGAGATTGAAGTGGGCGTTTGACGTTTGTGTTGCAGGTGGAGAGAGAGAGAGAGAGAGAGAGCAGCCCGAAATCCGCGGCGGTGGTAGGGATAATGGTGGGGTCGTGGGTGTGCCCAAATTCCTATCCCGGTGACCATGATCTGCCGCGTGTCCCACGTAGGAACCGAACCTCATCTCTTTCGACTCCCCTTCACTTTTTTCATCTGGAAATTACGACGACCTCAGACTTCCGTAGTATCTCGCCGGCCGGATTCTCCACCAGAGAACCATTATATTCTCCGGCCAAAATCCCCCCCACCACCACCGCCGCATACTTTTGTATTGTATTTTTGCAACTGAAACCTCCTAACTCGAATCCTACTCGCGCCAAAATTCAATCAATGAGTATTATTTTTGTGACCATTGAGCAAGAAAAACTATGGGTACACCAGAATGTGTACATCCTCGGCTCACAAAATTATGGGAAAATGACGGGTAAGGACGTGTTTTGATAATTAAAATCCGTTAAGGACATTTTTAGCTTGTCTTTGACGGGTATTAATTATCAAAACACGTCCTGAACCGTCATTTTTCCAAAAATTATTTGAGTTGTTGAATTTTAAAAAGGGAGATTTAGTGATAGGTCCACTATAGACAATTCATAAGCCCACAAGTTTACCTAATAGTTTTGTAAAGCCACAAGTCCACACAACCTAAATCCTAGGGTACCCTATGAAAGTGCCTAAAACCGTAAACCCTATGAAAATGCCTAAACTACTAAAATTCTATAATAGAAAAGTGCACCTTAAATCCTATAAAAGTGTCTAAACCCTAAGGTATTCTACGCTAAGGGAATCTACTCTACCATAGAATACCCTATTCTATAATAAAAAAGTGCACCATAAAATTTAATGAAAGTGCCTAAACCCTATGGTATCCTATCCTACTCTAGGGTATCCTAAAATGGACTTGAGACCTTACAAAATTAATATGTGGATTTATGAATTTATGAAGTTCACATAATGGACCTAAGACTAATTTTCTATTTTAAAAAAATAACTCAATCAGATATCGATAATGATTTTATAAATAAATTAAGAGTCCCCTGAAAAAATAATGTGAGTGTGTTTGGGACGAAAAGTGATATCAACTATTACTACATGTCGGTTGTCGAACGAATAAGATTTTGGATGAATTAAAAAGAATGGTAGATAAAAAATAAATGTTATAAGGGGGACTAGTTAAGAAGTAAGGATTAGCTTATAATTGGTTTGAGTAGTAATTAATATTAGTGGATAAAAGTTGGATAATAAGAGTAGACAATGTAAAAATTACATAGTTACCCTCATTAAATTATTGAACTAAGAGTGCAAAAAAATGTTTAAGAACTAAATAAGTTTTTTTTCCCACACACATTTATAAAAGAGAAAAAAAAAATTAATGGGGACTCCCGTAAAAAAAAATTAATGGGGACCGTCAAAAAGTGTTTTAGACGATTTTGGTTAAAGATAAGTATTAACTGTAAGAAATATTTATTACCGATAATAGTTTTAAAACGTATCTCAACCGTTAATTGTTGAAACAAAAAGGGTGAGTGCGCGAAGAAGTGAATAAGTTACTAATAAGTTTTTCTCTTTCTAAAAGGATAGTGATAATACCAAAACTGTTTTTATTGGTGCCAAAACTCAAGTGCATAACTTGTACATTGCACATGGCCTTTTGTGCACTTGAGTTTTGATATTAACAAAAACAATTTTAGTATTATCATTTCCCTTATAAAATAGGATTAACATTATTAGGCTGGATTTTCTTTTTGGGAAAATTTTCAGTTTGACCCCTCATGGTTTGGAGTCGCGTACGGATACCCCCCTCCCCCTTTGAATATCAACACATAACACTTCCAGTTTGTGGGCCAATGCGCACGGTTATATTTTCCATCCAATTTGACTAGAGGCGTGGTTCACTTGCCTGTGTTATGAGTGAGCGTAAGTACAACAACAATTTTGAAACAAAAAACCCTAATCTATCTCCAAATTACATAAGTGCCATCCTTCGTCTTCCTTACCTCTCTTCCCATATCAGAACACCTGCAATATTCCCTTCTCTCTCTCTCTCTCTCTCTCTCATGTTTGAATCATACTCGTATACAATATAAGGATATTCATCGAGAATAATTTAAATCGGCAAAATATAAATGTGTATATGTATAGCTATATATATACTAATAGGTTTTAAAATGTGTATCTGTGTAGAGCTATATGAATTGGGTCCCTAACGCAACATAACTTCATTGGAGTATTAATTTACTAAATGTATATCAAACCCAAATCAATGAACCCTTATCGGAAATCTCAAAGCAAAATCAAATCTCGTTCCTCATCGCCAATGTTGGCCACGATGACCATCGCTGGTCATTCACTCCCTTTTTCCTATGTAGCATTCTCTTTCTCTCATTCTCAGAAGCCTTCAATTTGGTTCGACTGAATTGATTCATCCTTTCTGTTTTTGGTTTTGGTAATTTATTTTTGGCAAAAATTAAAGACCCAAGTATTAATCCAGCCATCAATTTGACTTCCCCACTTTGTAACTCTCACTCTCTCTCCATATATATATGTATATGTATGTATACAGATATATTTTTGGTCATATTTAAAAAAAATCAAACCAATACACATTTAGATTTGATTTCCGATTAGGGTTCTGCAACAATTTTCACATGGCATCCTAATGGTTTGATTTTGGGGCATTCGACTGGGTTTGTTTGTTTGTTTTTTTTATTAGGTGGAAAAGAGATTATGTTCAACTGGGTTTGTTGATGGATGTTTATTTTTTTTATGACATCCAATTAGAGGTTTATGCTTGTATTGTGTATGGCTGAGTTTGTGTTTTTTTTTTTGTTACCATTACCTCTGTATGTATGGTTGAGTAAATTTGTGAGAATATATGTGAGAAATTGAAAAACGGGTGAGAAACACGGGAACAAAAAGATGGGGAAGAAGAAAGAGGCCAAAAATATAAGCGGGCACTATCGTCATTTTATATTTTCTGTCAAATTGGTTGGAAAATATAATCGTGCACATTGGTCCACAAACCAGGAGGTGTTATGTGCTGTGGCGCTGTTATTCGCAGCCTTTTATTTTCTCTCATAGCCTGTAAAAATTTTCAATTATACTCGACAGTTAGTTACCAAAATTGAGATATATTTTAAGCATTTAATTACTGAAATACAATATTTTTTTCAACAGTTATTTATCGAAAATGTATGTTTGGCAGTTGTTTACCGAAAGTTGAACATATTTTCGATATGTAGTTACCGAAATATAATATTATTTTCAAAAATTATTTACCGAAATGTTATGTATGATTTTCAACAAACCAAAATGTAGACTATGAGAGAAAACAGAGGGTTACAAATAGCAGCGCCATGTGCTGATATTCAAAGTGAGAGGGGTGTATCCGCACCCAACCCAAACCACGAGGGATCAAACTGAAAATTTCCCTCTCTCCCACAGAATCACACCACCATGCCTGTCGCCCCTACCACTCCTCCAGCGTCCAAATCGAAAGAAAATCGCGCAGTTCATGCATCGAAATCATCGATTACTCATTGGAACTTTGTTACGATTGATCGAGGATGTACGATTGTTCGTGATATGGAAACATAGGGCTCCGATCCTCTTGGGACGGCCGTACGTGGTGGGGTTGGAGAAGGTAGGCGACCGTCGGCGGCGGCGTGCTGGTGGCTGTCGCTGCCGTGTGATGGGGCGATTAGGGTTTCGGGGCGGTACGGATCAGACGAGGAAGGGTACATGTGTGGGATGATAATTTGGCGATTTGGCAAGACTCCATTCGGTGTCCGTAGCCGTGGAGAAGTTTCTCTCCCTTTTTTAAATTTATATATTTTATCAGCTGTTGTATTTATGTAGAAAAATGGAGAAAAAGAATAGAACAAAATTTGGCCGTCGCAGCCTTCGTCCACACACTCCTTGCACTGGACTGGCCTTACGCTCGCAATTCTCGCTTTTGCAAGTTTTAGTAGTTTATGATGTGTTTTAAAGAAACAGAGACGATTTCATGCTCGTGTAACTGCACGCGAATTGCGCGACTTAGGATGCAACTAGTGCCATGAGGTAACGCGTGACGCATATTGCTACATTATAACCCTTTAATTAATGTTAACTTCTGCTTCTGTCTATATTTTTTTTATGTTTTATTATTAATAATTGCCTGATTTTTCCGGGGAGGCAAACAGTTTGTCGAGTAATATAAGGGGTTGGAGTCAATCTCATCTCTCATACTCCGTGCACATTGTTAGTCTCTCTTTTCAACTTGCAAATTCTCTCTCTCTCTCTCTCTCCGTCAATGGAGTTGAACAGCTTTGCTGCTGCTGCTGCGGTAGTTGTTGTAGTTGTGGTGATATGGTTGGGGTGGAGTGTGTTGAATTGGGTGTGGTTGACACCAAAGAAACTGGAGAGGTGCCTTAGGAAACAAGGCCTGAGTGGGAGCTCCTACAGGCTTTTATTTGGAGATTTGAAAGACAACACCAAGATGACAAAGGAAGCCATGTCCAGTCCCATCAGCCTCTCTCAAGATATCGTCCCTCGTGTCGTACCTTCCATTCATGATTCCATCGCCACCTACGGTATGAAGTAACTCAATCATCACCTTGTGTTATTTTCAACAATTGTGTATTCAGATCAGTTTGTGCATAAATCGACTAATCTCAAGCAGGGGCGGAGCCAGAATTATTTTTCGTTAATATTAGTGTGGTCAATAGTTAAATCCATATATAAGTTACTTTGTATTTGTTGATCCAAAAGAAATATCAAAATTAAGAGGATAGATATAAGGTAGATACAATTTTGCTTTACGCTTGGTCCCCAGACTTATTGTATTTTGAAAACCATGCGTGATAGGTTCATTCGAACTACTATTAACTCCCGAAAAGAAGAGAATGCTAGAGTTTTCTCTTCATTTGAAGCAAGTTGGGGCAATTTAGAATTTTTTTTGGGATTTGGCTGTAAAATATCAAATATCCTTGTGAAAAATCAAAGTGAGTGGTGACCCCTCTTGTACCTTAGTGCCTCCACCACCGATCTCAAGGCCCATAGTTAATGAGAAATATTTGAGGAAATCTTTAGCTTTGTAGGACCTGTAAAGAGGAACTTGACTATAAATGTCAATTTCATTGGATAATCGATAGAGACTGGACAAGTTTTTTTTGATAGGACTGGACCAGTTACATTTTTGTTTTTTATAATTGGCTATTAATGTTTAGAATCATAATTACTGTTCCTTTTAATGTTTGAAGTTGATTTTTTTGAAATATTTATCGTTATATGGGCCTTTATGAACCAAAAATTTTAGATCATCCTTGATCCTTGATGGGCCTACCAAATGCGAAAGGCAGGAGATGGAGGGATGTGAGTGTGGAGGTGAGCTC
>CM033799.1:31508934-31558934 GCA_019656835.1 Rhododendron ovatum
ATCCCTCAATTGTTATTTGCTAATAGCAAATAAACATAACTCTATCAATTGAATTAATTTGGCTTCAATGAACTCATTTGTTTATTCTTGTGAATGCTAATGTAGAATAAGCAAACAAGACAGTAATTTTAGTCAAGTCATTTTATAATTTGGTTCTACCAAACAAGTCGTAAGCTCTCTCGTGTTTGGAATCTATGGATAAGAAATTAGTGAGAAAAACCACTGTAGAAAAGTAGGAAAATAAATTATTGACTGAGAACTAAGAAATTCACTTTATTACCTTCTTACCTGTTCCTTTACAGGTTAATTTTACAGTTAAAATTTGGGAAAATGACGGCCCATGACGTGTTTTGATAATTAATACCCGCCAAGGATATGCTGAGAACATTTGTTAATGCTGAAAATGTCCTAACAAATGTTCTCAGCATATCCTTGGCCGATATTAATTATCAAAACACATCCTTGGTCGTTATTTTCCTTTAAAATTTGTATACCTGCTTGTTTTACACTGAACAACACATTTCACTTTTGGATAGTACCTGCTGGATAAAAACTCTGAGTAACTGCTATATAAGTGGCCTCGATTGAGTTTCTTTCAATCCAGCTTGGCCATTACAAACACCAAGCATTGTCCAGGCTACATCTTAGCCCATCACGTCTTATCGTTGTCCCTATACCTCACCCAATGGTTGAGTGACATACCTATGGGTGTATGGCTGAAAATAGGCTATACATATAGAAATAAGATGGTGACAATGATACATTTTGTCATCTTAGATGGTTCTTTGTTCATTTATAGCTTAAACTTAAAAAGAAAATTTGCATAATTTCTGTACATAATTAGTAATTGAATGACGGGGCAGTGACATTTAACTTATAATCTTTTTTTTTGTCAAGAGGGAAGAAGATATTATTACTGCATAAACGAAGGGGCAAACGCCCTAACATCATCGAGGGTTAAGGACGATAATCATTGGGGAAAGACATGAGGAAAACTTAGAAGCCAGCTGAATACAATCTCAAATAATGGCATCACAATCCGCATAGGAACGTGTCTGATTCAGCACTTGAGCAAGAGCATCACCTTCCGCTATAATTTGAGACCAATGCTGAATTTTTTGTTACATATTACTGTGCATGTTATTTTTCTTTTTACAGCCACTATTTTGCGAGCTTAATTCAGTTTGGTCTAGACGTTCTTTCGATATATGAGGGTATTTGGTTTTCATGCAGGAAAGAATTCTTTTACGTGGATTGGACCAAAACCAAGGGTGACTATCACAGACCCAGAACTCTTGAAGGAGATTCTGTCGAAGAATTTCAACTTCAAAAAGGTCAAGTTTAATCCATTAGCTAGGTTGTTAGTTCCTGGATTAGTAACCTATGAAGATGAACAATGGGTTAAACACAGGAAAATTATTAACCCCGCTTTCCATATGGAGAAGTTAAAGGTCAGTTTCCCTTCTCTGTGTTTCTTTTCCATTCTGACAAATTTTTCTATGCAATCTTTGACACTAAGATCCCTTCTGTCTTAAACAAGGTTCTAAAAGACGCTAGGTTCTCCCAAGTCGGCCGGGTACCGCCTAGCACCTAGGTGGAGACTAATTGGCCGCCTAGCACCTAGGCGGGGGACTAGTCCAAGACTGCAAAATAATTACTCCACCAAAAGGGAATAATTGCACAAATAGTCAGCAGTGCATGCATTTTGGTCCTTGAATTCAGAAACACCATTTGCCCCATTAGGGATTTGAAATATTGTCATGCATAAGGATTAGTTGAACTCGCAGTTTCAGATTTCAGTACAAAATTGGTGCATTGAAAAATGAGGCCTCATGGAGCATTATCCTCATATTGCATTGGTCCTGTTGTTCCCTGTAACGTATCATTTATTTCGTTAACCGTCTCTTCTAAAGCATCTTTAAGACAAGATACCATTCTGTTTTGATCTACCTATTTACCTACATGTGCATATAAACATTATGCTGATAGTATCTTGTTTTTTTGTCCTCTAATGTTGCTCATATATAGCATATGCTGCCTGCATTTGATACAAGTTGTAGTGAGATGATAAGCAAATGGGAGAACATGGTGTCAGCACAAGGGTTTTGCGAATTGGACGTGTGGCCTTTCCTTCAAACTTTGACGAGCGATGTGATATCTCGAACTGCATTTGGTAGTAACTATGAAGAAGGAAGAAGAATATTCCAACTTCAGGCCGAACTAGCTGAGCACACAATTCAGATTATATCTTCACTGTACATTCCAGGCTGGAGGTAAAGTTGAAGGGCAAGGCCATTGTAATCGGTCTGTGCTCCTATTCTCATGACATGATCCGTTTGTTTTATTAGTCTTAGTCTGTAAATCATCAACAAATTAATTACTTGATCAAGTTACAGCCACATGACTTTACTACTATATTTGCAAAAAAATGGATGTATGGAGAACAAATATAATCTTTGGAAATGAGTATCTATTTTTTCTTCAAAAACGTGATGTAAACACATGCGGCCAAGTATTGCACTGACCGGGTCTTCTTGTTCATCATGATAAAGATTGATCGAGACCTACAAAATGAACAGATCTAATCATTAAAACAGGGTCTGTATTTGGTCCACGGACCTGGGCAACAATGCTGTCCAGTGAGAAGCTTAGTTCGAAATTTAATTATCTCAAGTTCTTTGAATATTTTTTAGTTTTAGTGAGCAACATTATGTTGGTTTAGTTCCCCGTTTCTTATCTTTATAACGATGAAGGAGATAGGTGATGTTAAAAACTAAAGAGGCATTCTATTGCGCCATTCTTTTCGCTTTGTGTGTAGGTTTGTGCCAACAAAGAGGAACAGAAGGATGAAAGAAATTGATAATGAAGCAAAAGCATCATTAAGGGCTATTATTGATAAAAGACTGAAGGCAATGAAGGCAGGAGAATCTAGTAATGAAGATTTACTGAGTATATTGCTGGAATCCAATCTCAGAGAAAACCAAGGTAATGGGATTAATGGCAAGAGCGTTGGAAGCATGAGTATCGACGAAGTGATTGAGGAATGCAAGCTATTCTACTTTGCTGGGCAGGAGACCACCTCTGTGTTGCTCGTGTGGACTATGGTTTTATTGAGTAGATATCCGCATTGGCAACAACGTGCAAGGGAAGAGGTTTTGCAAGTATTTGGGAACAACAAGCCATACTTTGATGGATTAAATCACCTCAAAATTGTAAGTATTTACTTTTTCACACTTACGCACATATGTGTTTCTTATATTTGCATGCTTTTGGAACTCATTCAGAAGGCTTTTATTTTCTGATTTCTGTCTTCTCCTTTTTGGCAATGAAAAGTCCTAAAAACTAGTCAAGAACAGTGGGAAAATATAATTATTGGATGCCAATAGTATTTTTTCGTATTTACTTATTGGGCTTTGGTCAAAAGTCCAATTTGGATAGTTAAACTCATTAGGAATCACTAGATTTGAAATTGAGCCTTTCATTGCATGGGATTTTTTGTGCAGTCTTTCATGCCTGCTACAGTTGGTAGGCATACTGTGAATATGTGTGCAATATCTTCACAAACAATTTTGTCACATCGCGCATAGAAACATACTTTCTATTGGTATCGCTTGAGCTTTTGATTTTAATCTATGAACAATTCTCATGGTTATATTATGTTTCAGCTTGATGAAAGTTTTGAATATGGCATTCTTTATCTTCCTCAGGTAACTATGATTTTGAACGAGGTTTTGCGTTTATACCCACCGGCAACTGCACTGAGTCGAACTGTGTACGAGGAGACGAAGTTAGGAAAACTGTGTCTACCCGCTGGAGTGATACTTATTTTGCCATTAATCCTACTTCACCATGACCGTGAAATTTGGGGCGACGACGCAAACGAGTTCAAGCCAGAGAGGTTTTCAGAAGGATTGTCAAAGGCAACAAAGAACCAATCAGTTTCATTCTTTCCGTTTGGTTGGGGGCCTCGCATATGTATTGGACAAAACTTTGCGATGCTAGAAGCGAAGATGATCATGGCTACGATTCTACAAAGCTTCTCTTTCGAGCTTTCTCCATCTTATGCACATGCTCCATGTTCTGTCATCTTTCTTCATCCACAACATGGTGCTCACTTGATTCTGCGCAAAATTTAGACGTTTCATGTAATTCTGGGGTTAAAGTCCTTGAATAGAGGTATGGTGTAGTTTTGAAAAAAAAAACTTTCTTCAACTTACATTTGATTTGGTTCAATAATGCCTATAGGCTATAGATGTCCATTCTAATTTGATCTTTGTGGCCTATTCTGATTTTCTTCGTATACCATTTTGTGACATTTATCACTTTCATGACTAGTTTTCTAGATTGAATTCACAACATGAGAACGATGAATATAGTCGTCGGAATTTATGCTCCTTAATTGAACATATTGTTACTTGCTACTATTTGTCAGTATTTCTATATAGATGTCATAGCCAAATGTGTTTTGAAATGTGCACATAGAAGACTTGATTCTTGAGAGGAATGGTTAGCCCCTAAACTAAGTTGAACACAACTATGTGTAGATGAAAAATGAACTATCTAACCTGTGTACGTGTTTTTGTTGATGTTTGTTTCTTATGTAATTTAGCCCATGCTATCGATGGGTTGTATGTGATTCAAAATATCTTCTCGTGTAAAGATAACTCATTCAATTTCTTATTTTACGTAAAATGAGACTCACCATGAACCCATTTAATTAGCGACCCCGAGCCGTTTATTTGTGGGTCTCAATACATTCGTCATCAATATAAAAGTTTAGGTTGACCGAAGATTGGTAAGCACTTGCTTGAATCATTAATTATTGTTAGAAGAGAAATGACCGGTCAAATTCCATAGCTATTCTACAAACCAAGGACGTAATGTAGAACAAGTTGCCAAACAATTCTCAAGAGTATTGGGCCGGGAATTGATATGAGCAGCAAAATATGATTTCTAACCTAATAATAAAAGAACATTGAAAGGGTTTGGACACTTTCCAATTTGGACCAATTTGCCCCTTGATTTTGCCCTATTTACCTATCTAACCTAATAATATATATAATATAACATAATATAATGATTAATATTGATATCTAAACATTAATTAAACCATCCACACCCGCGCCGCTGCCGCGGGTCCCATCGGAGTGCCGCCGGACGCCGCCTCGAGATTTTGGAACCACCACAGCAATATACGGACACCGTGCAACACTTACCCGAGCTTAGAATCGCGTTTGAGGTCGTTTTTCGGAAACCCGAAACCTTAATAAATTATTGGGTAGATAAGAAGTTATGGTGGATTGTGGTATTGAAATTCATGTGTAGGTGAAAAATTATGAGATTAATAAATTTATTGGAATAATCGTAGTTTATGTAGTAATTATATAATAATTAAATATGTAAGGATTTGGATTTAAAATGTAAATGAGGAGATATTTTCATTTATTGTATTTTGTTTAAAAAAAATAAAGTTTAGTAAATACTAAATTTAGTAATATGCACTTTCGAATAAAAATTAGTTTGGAAAATCTATGAATAATATGGTAGTTAAAGATAATATTTTAAAAAGAAAATTAGTGGAAATATTTTATATAAATTCAGATTTTGGAAAAAACACCACAGCAATGTACAGACATCGTGCAACACTTACCCGAGCTTAGAATCGCGTTTGAGGTAGTTTTCCGGAAACCCGAAACCTTAATAAATTATTGCGTAGATAAGAAGTTATGATGGATTGTGGTATTGAAATTCATGTGTAGGTGAAAAATTATGCGATTAATAAATTTATCGGAATAATCGTAGTTTATGTAGTAATTATATAATAATTAAATACGTAAGGATTTAGATTTAAAATGTAAATGAGGAGATATTTTCTTTTAGCAAAAAAAAAAAAAAATGGTTACTACTTATAAGCTAATCTCAAAATATATTATCGGCCATATTAGTCTCATATCACCTCATTATAAAGATCTAATATTAAACATTTATTGTATTTTGTTTTAAAAAAAATAAAGTTAAGTAAATACTAAATTTAGTAATATGCACTTTCGAATAAAAATTAGTTTGGAAAATCTATGAATAATAATATGGTAGTTAAAGATAATATTTTAAATAGAAAATTAGTGGAAATGTTTTATATAAATTCTAAATATGAGAAGTAGACTTAATTTTAAGTGTAGTAATTAATTGTTTGACTAAATATTTATTTTTGTGATAATAAAGAAATAGAATAAATGATTTTGAGAATACTGTATAAGTTGATATTATCTGTTTGGTAAATGGAAAAACATTATCTTAAGACAATGATTTTATTCAAACCGCCGTATGCTTATTTTGGCTTATTCGTCAATTAATATTTAATAAATTAGAATATTATTATGTCAGATATTGTATTTGTGACTTTTGTATGCTGTTGATTGTTACTTGGATTATTGTAATTTGAATTACTACGTAAACGTAGAAATTGGACAATAGGTACCCTGGGGTATTCGTGGCCAAATTGAAACCGAATAGACGTTAATAAATCAATTGTCACAAAAGTGAGAAGTGATTGGAGATTGTAAGTTGTGTCATGGTTGGAAATTATTGGGAGAAAAAGATTCTCGATGGAAGAGAATCGTAGAAACTATTAAATACAAGATAAATTCATTAAAGGCTACATGCGACTGTTGAGATTATTGGAGTATAATTTTGTGTTATTTCATTAAATTTACAAATTGTGGTATGTAAAGCACTTCCACGGGCACGAAATCTTCGTGCTTGCACGACGGAAAAACCTAGTCTCTATATAAGCTAGCTCAAAGTCCCAATTGTCAATATCCAGCATTTAGAATTTAATACTAATTTATTTACAAATCAATAATTCACAAGAAGACTAAAAGAAAGATAATTTTTTTTTTAAAAAACAACCAAATTGAAAGGTCGAGTTAAATTCTAATGTTCCCTATCATTATAGGGAAAGTCTTCAATACACACCCCTTTAAGGTGTGTACCATATGCACCTATTATATGGTTCATATTGTGTCACCTCATAAAAAATTACTCGTAGGACCGGTCATTCATAACATTTTATTTCGTATCGTAACTTTTATACTAAAAATTCGTAACTTTTCTACAATATGATTCGTAACTTTTTAGCAATAGATTCGTAACATCTTGAGATTCGTAACATTTTAGTGTATTTTAATAAGGGTGCATATGATACACACCCAAATAAGGGGTGTGTATTGTAGCACTTCCCATCATTATATTATGAATGGTCATAAGTTTATACTTTAAACAAAACCTTAAACAATTTTCATGATTTACTCTCGATCGTATGTGCATATGTGAGGAAGTAGTTGAAAGGTTGAGAGAAAATCTTGATTTGAACCACTGATTTTCTTCGATTTTTTCTTTATCCATGAGAGATGATCCCCAATAAAAAAAAGAAAAAGAAAAAAGGTATGGAAGCTATAATTGTAAACCACGATGGAATCTATGGAAGCTTTGGTTTATACATTTTGCGTCCCCTATCAGTATCTTATTTCCTTGTAAATTTGTTGAATACCTCAAACGATTTGGTTAATGATTTACTCACATACACAAGTATGTGAGGCTCTACTGTGCAAATCGCACTTCCCACTAAAAAGAAATTGTGCGATTCGATCGTTGAAATCGTCGATTTTGCATCAGAACTTTGTTGTGATTGAATTCCAGGGTTCGCGATTGTTGGTGATATGAAAACCTTAGTTATTTTAGAACCACAAACACTTGCACACACAAATGCACAAACTCTCTCGTATGAAAGTGTGGGCCCCACACACAGTATGTGTGGGATGATGGAGGGCTGAGCGGCAGTCGAACGACCGTAGGGGGTGGGGGATAGAAGAGGGTTTGAAAAGGCACGGATCAGATGGGGACGGACACGTCTATGTGATGTCAATTTGATGATGTGGCAAGATTTAATTAGTTGTCGGTATGAGAATGTTCTCTCCTTTTTTTTTAAGTTGTTGTAAGTTAATGAAAAAAAAGAGAAAAAAAAAAAAGGGCTCCGTCATTGACCCAACTGGTGCAATGAGGCATTGCATGACGTATTTATCTATCTTATATCTTACATATTATTGCACAACGAGTTTCCGATGCATAACGAATTTATCTATCTTATATATCTTACATCAATAAATCTACGGACCATGATACCAAGTTACTAACCCATGATCCAACGGTGGAGAGCCAAATCATGATTTTGGGTCCTTCTACTAACCTCAATTCTCAAACAAAACAAAAACAAAACACTTTCCCCTCTCTCTCTCTCCCCTCAATTTCTTCAGGGAGAGAGTAAAAACGGCGGTAGAGGCAGAGATGGAAGTGGGGAGAGAGAGGAAAGTGTGATGTTTTTGTTTTGTTTGAGAATTGAGGTTAGTGGAGGGATCCATCAACGTGATTTGGTTCTCTACCTCAGTATCATGGGTTGGTATCATGGTCCCTAGACTTATTGATCTTCCATATTGCATATTGAGTTTTCGAGAGAAGAGTCGTGAATGCGACAAGTGGCAGTCAAACTAATCCTTTTCATAATGGAAATAATTAGTTAGGTAATTCCGAATTTCAAACAAATTTGATAATTTATGGAATCACTTGAGATTTACAGATAAAATTATCATTTCTGATTGATTAATTCTGTATATTCCGTTTACTATAGAAGTTCCCAAAGAATTCATTAGAGGTAAGTTTCCAATAAAAATTGTTTGTTCTTGCGGGCCCAACTCGCAATGGGGATGATGCTATGCAGTGGTGTGCGCAACACCGTGCGGTGCACCTCCGAGCCGTCGGATTGTGCATCCGACGGTTCGGATCTCATCTCGGCAGTGCACAGCACCGTGCTGCGCATTTTCGAGCCGTCGAATCGTGCATCCGACAGCTCAGATCTCATCTCGACAACCGACGATCGAGAATCATTCATTGCCAAGATGAGATCCGAACCGTCGAATGCACGATCCAACGGCTCGGAGGTGCGCCGGACTCCTTGCAGATTTTAATCCCGCACATAAATATAATTGAGAAGAACATGTGAGTGATTCATACACAACATCCCTTTCTTTTACAAAGGGTTCTACTCATTGATATGTTTCCGCCTATCCAAAATAAAAAATAGAAAATGATATGTTTGTCTGGATCTTCAATCTTTCGAAACTTATTTTTCGGTCAAGCCCCAATGAATGAACCTACAAAAAAAGCCTTCTAATTGTATCTGATTAAACCCAGGAATTACTGATATTCCTTCATTTCCATCATCATTTTGAATTTCCCATTTATATTCTCAAGGGGCTGGACTCCTCTTTCATTCTCCTTGCACATTAGTCTCTCTTTTCAACTTTCAATCTTCCCTCTCTCTCTCTCTCTCTCTCTCTCTCCACGACGATATGGAGCTGGACAGCTTTGCAATCGCAGCGGCTCATGAGGCTGCTGCTGCTGTAGTAGTTGTAGACTTGTAGTCAGCTTTGCAATCGCAGCGGCTCATGAGGCTGCTGCTGCTGTAGTAGTTGTAGACTTGTAGTCGTGGTGATATGGTTGGGGTGCAGCGTGTTGGATTGGGTATGGCTTACGCCAAAGAAACTGGAGAGGTGCCTCAGGAAACGAGGCCTGAAAGGGAGCTCGTACAGGCTCTTATATGGAGACCAAAAACACAGCTCCAAGATGGCGAAACAAGCCCAGTCCAGCCCCATCAACATCTCCTAAGACATCAGTGCCTCGCGTCCTGACTTCCATTCACCACTGCGTCACTACCTACGTACGGTATCTACTTTATCTGCGTCTTGTCTCGTTTAGTAACTCAATCACTACCTCATGTATTTCGAGGTCGCCAACTTCCTTGACCTCCCGGCACTAGCCAGGCATCTGCCCCCCCTACATAATACATGTCTCGTATAGTAACTCAATCACTACCTCAAGTATTTCGATAATCGAGTATTCAGATTAGTTATGGTTTTCATGCAGGGAAGAATTCTTTTGTGTGGCTTGGACCAAAACCAAGGGTGACTATCACAGACCCTGAACTCGTGAAGGAGATTCTGTCAAAGAATTTCAACTTCAAAAAGCTCACGTCTAATCCATTATCCAAGATGTTAGACAGCGGATCAGCGACTTACGAAGATGAACAATGGGTTAAGCACAGAAAAATTATTGACCCCGTGTTCCGTACGGAGTAGTTGAAGGTCATTTTCCCTTCTCCGTTTCTCTTTTCCATTATGGGAAAATGTGCTTTGCAATTTTTTTTTTTGGTTCGACGGTCAGGAGTGTCCGAGACATGTTACACACACCTGTATGATACTTCTAATAGTATCTTGTTTTTGAATGTTGTAATAATTAATGTTGCTGGCATAGATGTTGCCTGCATTTGATGTGATATGCGGTGAGATGATAAGCAAATGGGAGATTATGGTCTCCAGTACTCGAGGGATTTGCGAATTGGACGTGTGGCCTTTTCTTCAAACTATGACGAGCTCGAACTGCATTCGGTAGTAACTACGAAGAAGGATATTCCAACTTCAGATCGAACAAGCTGAGCACACAATGCAGATTTTAACTTCAGTGTACATTCCAGGCTGGAGGTAAGCTTGAAAGGCCATTGTAATTGGTCTGGTCTGTCCAATTTTGATGACATGATCCATTCATTTTATAAGTCAGGATTTTTAGATCATCGACGTATGCAACAAATGGATGGATGGAGTACAGATATAACATGTAAGAACGAGTATCCATGTGGGTGTCGTTATTGCATTGATTGGGTCTCTTGTCCATCACGATATTGATTGATCGCGACATACAAAATGAGCAGATCTGATCATTAAAACAAGACCCGTAGTTGGTTATATTGTGCCCAACAAAAGGATGAAAGAAATTGTTAAAGAAGTAAAAGCATCATAAAGGGCTATTATTGACAGAAGACTGAAAGCAATGAAGGCAGGAGAGGCTAGTAATGAAGATTTACTGGGTATGTTGTTGGATTCCAATCTAAGAGAAATTCAGAAGGATAATGGGATAGATAGCAAGAGAATTGGAAGGATGAGTATCGACGAAGTGATTGAGGAATGCAAGCTATTTTACTTTGCTGGGCAGGAGACCACCTCTGGTTTACTGGTGTGGACTATGGTCCCATTGAGCAGGCATCCACATTGGCAACCACGTGCGAGAGAACAGGTTTTGCAAGTGTTTGGGAATAACTAGCCGCACTTTGACGGATTAAATCGCCTCAAAATCGCAAGTATTTACTTTCAGTATACATCATATGCATTTGTAAGGCGATTATGCCGATTACTAGTATTTCTGACGCAGGAGCAAAATAATGATAATCGAAAAAACAAAGGGTTATCTTAAATAGTTCAAAGTGTCTCTTAGTTTCTAGTCAATGTCTTTTAATTTCTGGTCTAAGAATATGTGTTTCTAGTAAGTTGTGTTTTTATTTTAATAGTTGTCTAGGTATTTGAAAGGTCTAGTTGAGAATTGTGTAGGTTTTATTAGGAGTCTTGAATAGTCATATTTGTAATACCTATAAATAGGTAATCTAATGAAATGAATATGAGAGTTTGAGTTTATGAAAAATATATGCAAGTGTTTTCTTGCTTGAGAGTGAGTGATTCCTCTGACAATCAAGTGCATGACTTGGTCGCGTGAGTGTCTTCCGCGATTAGCAACGTTGAGTGATTCCGTTGCCCCCGGTGAGTGGCTTCCCGGGACTATCCCATCCTTCGCGGGTTTTGGCCTGCATCAATTTCCGACCTTCGAAACAAGGATATGTGCTTTTATTTTCTGATTTTTGTCTTCTCCCTCTTGTGCAGTTCTTATGCCTGCTGGCCCATTTTTAGTGCTTTCTTTAGGGGCTATATTATGTATCAGCTTGATGAATGTTTTCAAATATGAAATTATTGCGTTCCTCAGGTAACTATGATTTTGAATGAGGTTCTGCGCTTATACACACTGTTAACTTCACTGACTCGAACTATCCACGAGGATACGCAGCTAGGAAAACTGTGTCTACCTGCTGGAGTGGTACTTTCTTTGCCATTAATTCTACTTCAACAATTTGGGGCGACGACACAAAGGAGTTTAAGCCAGAGAGATTTTCAGAAGGGTTGTCGAGGGCAACAAAGAACCAATCAGTTGCATTCTTTCCGTTCAGTTGGGGGCCTTGCGCGTGTATTGGACAAAACTTTGCGATGCTAGAAGCGAAGATGGCCATGGCTGTGATTCTACAAAGCTTCTCCTTCGAGCTTTCGCCATCTTACGCACATGCTCCCTGCAATGTCCACACTCTTCAAATGCTCACTTGATTCTACACAAAGTTCAGAGATTTCAAGTAGTTTAGTGGTTAAATTTCTTGAACTAGCTAGAGGATATGATGTACGCTTGATGCAAAATGGCAAAAGAAATTGCATGTTCAACTCACCTTTGATTTGGTTCAATAATGCTTACATATGACCTCCCTGTGTACTTGTCTGTAATGTAATTGCCTTTTATTGTCGAACGAATTTACGATGGTGATTGTAGTGAAGTTTTTTGAAATTAATTACTACATTTTGCTTGGATTTTCCTTTTCTTAATACTCTCTCTCTCTCTCTCTCTCTCTCTCTCTCTCACACACACACACACACACACACACACCAAATGGGAAAGTGGGAAAGAGATCACGGCATTGTAACAAAAATGATACTAAATTCTTACCAAGGGACATATTGTTAATTGAGACAAGATTTGGTAAGTATTCTTTGCTTTTGATGAGTTTTTCAATTTTCTGTTTCTTTTCATGTTTGATTCATTCTGTTATTTCTGTTTGCAATTTGAGTTTATCTATCCAATGCACGATTGTGGGCAACTTGTGAGGTTCGTTAAAGAAGGAGAGCAATGGGTCCTTGCCTTTGGCACCAATGACGAACCGAAGGGCGGATGAGACCGGGAGACCGCCCTACCCAAGTTTTAAAATTTCTTTAGAATTATAATAATTTTTGTCTTAAAAACGTTGAAATTATATAGTACGCCAACCCAACGTTTTTAAAAGAAAAACTAACTTCTGTCCATTTAAGATTTTCTTTTCAAAAGTTTCATAAGCGTCTTCTTAAGATTGTATAGATTTAAAAAAGATATTGATATTAGGTTTAACATTTTATCTTTTGAAATAGCTATGGGGTATGAATCTACAACTACATATGTCTATAGTTTTATAATTGCATAGGTCGATCAAAAATATCTATGTCCTTGTAATATGTGCCTCTTGCTGGGAGTCAACATTTGACTCTCCATAAATCCAGAATCATTCATAACAACCTAGAGAATTCTATTAAAGTTCAAAAGGTTTATGTTCAGCCCAGAGTGTCCCAATGGATTTCGTTACACAATGTTACTCTCTGCAAATGCTCTAAAAACAGACTTGCGGGTGCATGTCGAATGCCATAAAAGACTTAATTAAAGCATTCGCTAACACCAATTGGTTTTAGGAGAGATGGTGGAAAAGCGGTCCAATAGTTTAAGAGTGTCATAAAGTACTCCAGAATAGTTGAGAACTCTCTAGAAGAATGAAGAATAATCAAAACTATTCTAGGATGGTCTAACATGTTGGACAATGTTCAATATTTTTTTGAAAGGATATAGCTAGAAAAAAGTTAGTTCTAAAAAATTCCGGGAGATTCTGGAATGTTTTACAAGATCGTAGAATATTCTATTATATGCTAGACATGTGAAAAAATTTGGACTATTTTGGAGATGTAAAGAAGGAAAGATATTTTTTAGGAGGATTTTTAAAGAAGAATGTGGACCGTTTGATAAAAGTAATCCTAGCCGTTCATTGAGGACGTGGAAATCTATAAAAAGAAAGAATGTGCTCTTTCGTGAGTTTGTATTTGTGCATTTGTGTAAAGATACTTTTTAGCTCCAAAGTCATCAATTTTATAAATTTGTTTAGTTTGTGTGCTTAAAAGGTTTCATTACATGATTATCAAAATTCACGAGAAGCGACTGGGCGTATTGTATATGTCAATTGCCATTTAGCTAATAAGCCCGTGGATATTAAGGTTCCACAAGCAGTGGTAGAGTAAAATCTACCACGTAAACCATGAAATGAATTTTTTTTTCTTTTTCTGATACCTGGTGTCCCGAACCACTTTGAGTGTATCTTGAACTAATCATTGCAATACCCAAACATAGCCTTCCCGTCATCGCTGACGCCAGTCACCTCTTATGACTACCCCCACAAATCGTTACAATTGGACCAAAAGCGAGAGTCGTCCAATAGTAATATTACAGTTCATTCCGATCGGATTAGATCTCCTTCCCCAGTACTTCACGATACTGTATTTGAAGCATTTGTTCAAATTGCTTATGATATACAGTTGAAACAAGTTCTTTCTAATGGTAAAAAGGGGGCTTTTAATGTGGGGGTTGTTCTTATTTTACTTGAGAGTTTTGAATTAACCCCTTGTTTTTCCCCTGAGATGAAAGAAAAGATATGCAATCTATCTTTAATTGATTGGAGTGATTGCGCACAAACCATGAGAAAATTTCAAAGTTTTGCAAGATCAAGCTCAGAAGGTATGATTGACATTTATCCTTGCACTTGACTTTGTCCTTAGTTATACATTTTTTAACTTTTCTCTCCCCTTTGCAGATCCATTAGGCTGACATAATAGATTGACGTGTATGAGACAGGGGCATTTTGTAATTTGTCAAAACTTGGGAGAACAATTTGTAGTTTTCAAATACTTCAGGGTTGATTTTGGTTACTTGCCGTACAAATAGGAGTTCAAAGAATCTAAAGAGTTAATTCCTTACACAACAAATGTATGCAAAGCTTACAAAGTGTCTGGATTCATTTCACATGTCCTGTTGCATGTTAGCAGTAGCAAAACTTTTTCTTCTCTAGAACTCAACTAGGTGAAAATTTTGGTTTTGTGCATGATCCAATCACAGCAGTGTTGTGTAGTGTGTTCTGCTTACAAGGATAGTTTCGTAATTTTAGTTGAACTTTGTGTCCTTTTCTTTTCCTCCTAATTAATTTGTCTCAACTATTTCCAAGGTGCTTGACATTTTTTTTGTCTTATATACTAGGTAATACTAATTAGCAAGTATAAATTAATCCATAAATAGCCCCCATAAATAAAGATTTAACTACTATGTAATTGGTTCATCGCTTCAAATTTAAACTTATGACTCTTTATATGTGTCTTGACCAACTAGAACAATTCGGTTTATTTACAGAGCTCCTCTAAATATCGTAGTTTTTGTCGCGTGTGAGTAGCTTTTTTAAACTTTGTTTGTATTTTTCGATTTGTTGAAAGTTCTCGTCGAGAAAAATATATTTATACTACTTCTTTTAAATGTACGAAGGTGTTTTCTACTTTTTAAAGTTCCGAAAATGTCCCTACTAAGCCTAATTATTAACACACCTGGCCTTTATTCACGTCAGTTCGGAGTATACGTGACTATTGAACGCAATTGTACTACTATTGAAGGCAACCTTCCTATCCTACCGAAAAGACACAACCCTTCCAATGTACTGATTATTAAAGACTCCAAGCCCACCAAAAAAACACAACCCTTCCAATTTATTGATTATTAAAGACTCCGCTTGGCCACCAGACTTCGAGTTCCAAACCACCATTATAGGCGCCTGACTCTCAACGCGTAACGACAACTGGGTTGGCTAAGATTGGAAGTTTAGTTCATGTCAAAAAGAGTCAGTTGGCTCAGTGCCGCCAGGAGGATGGAGTTTGTGGTGCGTTCAATTCACAGATGGCTGAAATCTCAATTTTCCGCACTCTTTGTTCTTGGAAGCAAACCTGGGCGCCACTTCATCCTGGACTTGGCGTGGTATTTTAGATGGGAGAGATGTTCTGTTGGATGGGGTGCGGTAGAGAGTGGGTAACGGCAGAAGAGTGCGAGTGGCTACTGATCCGTGGATTCCAAAGAAGGGGAGATATAAACCGCTGGGGGTATCAGCAGAGGGATGGGAGATGCGGGTCAGTGACTTGATTGATCCGGTAATGTGCCAGTGGAAAGTCGAGGTGGTGCAATCAGTTTTGCAGGCAGATGACGCAATGGTGGTGCAGGTTATTTGCTTGCGACCATAATGCGTATTGCAATAAGAATACCCCAAGCGTAGGGCTAGGTCGGTTGAAAGCATAATAATACCCGGAAGTCCGGGGTCGAATCCACAGGGAGCGCATCCATAACTTGGCTCGGAGATTAGCTTGCGTAGAGAATTTTGGCGTTAGGACCGCCAACCAAAGTTCGGCGTTGAGACGGCCAACTGAGCGATTTAGAAAGGGGCTACTTAACCTAACTACGGCTTTTCAACTGGAGATTAAACTAAAAGCTAGGTTTAGGGATAATTAACACCCATAACGTAAGGATAAACTCGATTCTTCTCTTCTTAACAACGGTGTTAAACATGACTAGGGCTCTTTTGATTCATTTAAACAAACACAAAGAGGGACATAGCTCCAAGCATCAAATGTGGCAAATAGCTTAGCCCTTGCCTACATTTGATCAAAAAGATTAACACCTCTAAGTTTTGGTACATAAAATTAGTCCTAAGTCATGTTTAAGCTAGAAAATGGGATTTTACAAAAGAAGAACAAGCTACATCCTTGGTTACGGGATGTTAATCATCCCACAACCTAACCTTACTACACTACTCACACATATCGAAGGAAGACATGAAATGAGCAAGGGTAAAGATAAGGAAAATACCAAACATTGAGTAAATTCGAAATAAACACAAGATCCTCGAAGAGAATGAGATTCCTTACAACTTTAATGAAGGTGAAATGCTTCGGAAGTTAATGGATCGTACCTAAAAACCTTGCTCAAAACATAAATGAAGAGAGAAGTGGGAGCTAGCTTTAATGGGGGTAGAGAGAGAAAGTGCCAGGAAAAGAATACCCTAGTGAAATGAGGCTTAAAGGTATTTAAAGCCCCTTAGAGTTGTGTTACAAAAGTCCTAAATGCCCTTAAAATATCCCAAAGTTGGGCACAAAATCTGCAGATTTTCCAGTTGCTACATGTAGCAAGGTTTAGTGGTACATGTAGCAAACCTTTTAGATTCAGTTCTGATCCGTGGCTACATGTAGCAGGTGTATCGGTGGTACATGTAACAAATTCCTTAACTTCAATTCGGATCTGTGGCTACATGTAGCACTGAAACAGCGGTACATGTAGCAAACTTGATTTTGAAGCTTCTGTTCGCTGGCTACATGTAGCAAGGAAACAGCGGTACATGTAGCATCTGGGCAATTTTCAACCCTTCTTTTCTTCATCTTTTCTTGGCCATTCGACGGCCCGAGCACCCTCCGAAACATCAATTCAAGATTCTTGGGACTCGGCAGTGGGGTGCCACACAGCCTCAAGGCCTAAAACACTCTCGGTAACCATCCAAAGCGTCAAAGCATGCCTTATTTTGCACGATTAACCTGAAAATACCAAAAACACAACCTTCGCGCAATAACAATCAAATTAAACAAGTAACGCGCGTGCGTGTGACAAAAAATGAGAGAGATAAGCCCCTTTATTTACACTTTTCAGGGCTTATCATTATTCCACTACCGTGTTCTGATGTTGAAGATCGATGGGTGTGGCACCACACGATAAATGGGATTTATACAGTCAGTTCGGGGTACGAATTGGCTCTTGCAATTCGAAAATGAGGTAGTGGAAGGCGTAGGAAGCAAAGGGAATCCAGTATGTGGAATGGCGACGAAAAGGTATAGAATAAAGTTTTGTCTCTTCGGATACCAAATAAATTGAAACATTTTGTTTAAGTATATCAATGAGATAATAGCGATTAATGAGAATTTGTTTAGGAGGAAAGTTACACAGGATTTGTTGTGCCCAATTTGTAGCAATGAGTGTGAAACTTTCCCCCATTTGTTCTTGAATTGCCGTTTTGCTCATACCATGTGGAGGATGTCACCGATTGGTTATACATTCAAGGAATTTGAACAAGCATAGAGAAATATTATGCAATTCAAGAGGGTAGCCTTTCGATTTAAAGTAATATTACTACTGCTGCATTCACATTAAGTTGAAGGTTGCAAACTATACAGGTGCGAAGCACGTGCATCCTTACTAGTACTTTTAAATACTTTCAGGCCAAACTCGACCCTCATTCTATGTTACCTTATACACGCACACATGCATTGTCCAAGAGGAGAGACTACGAGATCACAGACAGCATCTATCATTTTCTCTTTTCTTAAGAATCAACTAGGTTTTGCCGAGCTAAAAAAAAAAAAGAATCATTTAGTGTATTTTTTTTTTTGCATTTGGTGGGGGTCCTCGCGTTTGTATTGGACAAAACTTTGCCATCCTAGAAGCGAAGATGGCCTTGACTACGATTCTACAATGCTACTCTTTCGTGCATTCTCCATCATATCGATCCGCATAGTACTCCCTTCGAAATTATATCACTCTTCAACCGCAACATGGTGTTCACTTGATTCTACAACATTTGCATGTTTCTATTTTTGCGTTTAATTTCTCGAACTCGAACATATGATGTCTTTGATTTAAATTGAAAAAAAAAAAAAATGTTCAACTTACATTTGAATTGGTTCACTAATGGGTACACCCAACAGCCACCCAAGATGGATACATTGTTCTTTTTTTTTTTGATAACGCGGTATCTAGTCCAATAGACTGGCTATTCTAGTCAGGAAAAAAAGGGGAGGCAATTAAATCCGGAAACCAGAACAAAGTCTTGTACAGATTGACCTCCTCGGAGAGATACATGCAGCATGCACAAGTAAGTTCTTGAACAATTAATCGACAAATTAAAGTGGCAACGGAACGATCAATGCAACGACTCTAAAGCTGCATAATAAGCCATCAGCACCGGGAGTGACACCATCGTTCCAAAGATTACCCTGAAAATGAAGTGATTTAAATTTGAACAAATTAATACTGTAGAAATCTTCACTGCAAGTTTGCCCGGTTAGGACGGTTGGCCTACCACGAATCTCACGTTGATTATTTGGCCCGTTTATTTTGTAGGGTTCTACATGATTGGTTGTGTTCGCCTTAAAAAGGCGGCCTATTCGTATTGCTATGGTTATCGAAACAACACAATTTTTTTCGTAAGTGCTCTACGAAGGGCCTAAAAGATAAAAGAAGAGCGATAACCCAACTGGGCGATTAGGTGGACTGCCCTAGTTCATAGGAAACTTACGCAGTACTGAGCACGTCAGCATGTAATTGCGATCCGTATTGCTTTGCGTATATGAAGGTCGTGATGGATTGCGGCATTGCGGCCTGCATGCAACAAAATGAAGCAATTTTACTGTCAAAGAAAAAGTCGACTACTCGACTACTCGACTACTCTTGTAGTGTGTGCTGAAACATGTGTGTGCGGATGGTGTAGAGCAGGCGCTGTAGGGCGGCCAAAACGGCTTTGCCTCCTTCATTCAAACCTCAACATTTTCATTCGGAAGATGCATATCGAGACCACAACAAGATGATCTAGACCACTTTTGAAGATGTATTATTGGCTAAACTTGGTCTGTGAAATTTAAGTTACAAGATTCAAAAGCTTTGAGGAGGCCTCAATGCCCAAATTTTTATCCAGTTAGGTAGTGTTTTAATTATTCGGTTTTCCAATTTTGTCTTACCTTCAAAAAGTTTTAATTCAAAAATCAAATACTAAAAATTTGAGATTAAATTCCTTCCGCCACGACAGTGGAAACTATGGATTTTCCACCACCATCATTTTGGGCCCTATAGTGCGTTAATTGTCGATATGAACCGTTCATTTCGTAGGACCCGCAGATCTGTGTTCTCATTCAAAAAATTAGCTTCACCAGACATCGATAGGTGGATCAAAATTTAAACGTTGGTTTATAAAGCGGATCCGGTCGTGGACACTTTAACTTGACATGATTAGACCGGACATTTTTTATAAACTAAAATTCAACCTTTACTTGATCTATTGATATCCAATCAAGCTGATTTTTTGCGTGAATAGGCCTGACAAGATGAACAATCCGAATTATAACATAAACGCATGGTAAGGTTCACAATGGCCGGCGGAGGAAAATCCACTATTTCCACCGCCGATGGAAAGGATTTTATCTCCTGGAAAAATTACTACCTGAATGATGGCTATACGTAGGACATTGCCCCGCAATCCAACGGCTATAGAAGCGATAACCATCAGTGCTGGTCCAGCAACGAACCTCAAAACCATACCGAACACGGTTAGGCCAGCACCACATGCAATTATTTTCTCTTGCATTCCGGTGAATAGTCCTGCACTTACACAAACAACCCTCACCATGACTCAAAAATCCTGGAATAATGGTTTACGGAGTGAATCGCGCTCATCCAAAGTGTATTGGACAGTTCAGATTTCTGGGAAAAAGTTTCCGGAAAAAAATTATTAAAATCTGGACCGTTCGATGCCAATACGGACGGCTGAGATCAAGCGGCTCCATAAATTACCTCTTTACAGCGGCTCCGTAAATAAGCCATACTCCTCAAAAATATTACTAGATTGCAAGATTCATGAAATATAACATTACAACTTTAGCCGGGCCGTCAGCCTCTCAATGGAGTTTTGTCCGCGTTGATATTTTTGGTACGAAAAAAACAGAGAATTTACCTTTTTGCGGTTGTAATGAACACGAAAAATGTTACCAAATGGTGGAGGTGGTGGAGTTTGAGGCGGCCCTCAATCTCTACCACCTTTTCGGTAGCATTCTTGTTCCAGGAAAAAAACAACCGCATTCGGGTATAATTCTCCATTTTTGTAACGATAGATACTAATTGCTGGAGATGTTCTTACCCATGCTAAACATGGCAGTGCCCGTTCCGGCTCTTGACAAGACCAGTATCGATCCTTCAACGATATTAGGCATCTTAAAATGAAACCTAAAATTTAGAACACCAAAAGTTTCACCAATTAGCTCTTAACTGATTGATGAATTTTTTGTTTCTGAAATGCGACGAAGGGGAAGAAGAGAGTAGCGGTATTCGTACCTGTTCGAAAAGAATGCCCATGTGATTCCAAGAAAACAAGCGTAAGAGTTTGGATTCATGGCGAGCTTTTGCAACACAACTTTCATCAACGACCAGAATGACAGCGGCTGCCTAGTCGTCGTAGTTTTCAGATCAACCTCCAGAGCATTGCTGTTATGATTTCCTTCCAAGTCTTTCCCTTCATCAAGAACACGGGCATCTTCGACAGT
Source organism: Rhododendron ovatum (assembly GCA_019656835.1). Classification (NCBI taxonomy): domain Eukaryota; kingdom Viridiplantae; phylum Streptophyta; class Magnoliopsida; order Ericales; family Ericaceae; genus Rhododendron; species Rhododendron ovatum. The sequence goes on from CM033799.1 coordinate 31,530,144, forward strand.
ATTTGCGATAGCTGTGGAAGCAGAATTTTTTTTTGTTATAAACTTAGATTTCGCTTTCGATAACAAATCATGAATTCTAGTGGTAGCGGATTAAGAACTAAAATCTCAAAATCTGCTACTAGTAAAATTCCTTTCGTAAGCTCTCACGCACTGCTCTTTTCTGCCGCAAAGAATTGATCATCTTCGGTCCGACTATGTCTAAATTCCAAGACAAACAGAAGAAAAGAGAACCACACCAGAGCCTGGACCACTGCAGCCTGAACCACAAGGTCAACCCCCAGCCGGCCATACATGGCTTTCATCAGTGGAGCCCCTACAACCAAAGTATTGCTCAATGTAGCCAAACAAAAACTTGTTATGCCCCAGCTTCCATGGCTGGTACTACACTTGGCCCAAAATCCAACTGCTGCCACCGCGATGCACTTGGAGATGGCGTCTGCGGCGATGAAGCGGTAGTTCATCGCGAAAGGATCGACGGTGGCCGTGAACTCAAAGGTGAAGAGAGGGAGGATGAAATAGCAAACGAAGCGGTCTATCGCGCCGCAGTGGTCCGGCGTAAACATGTGCCACCACCTGACCGATCCGTAGCCCAGTATCAGGGCTACGTAGAGCGGTGCCATGGCCTCCGCCACCTTGTAAACATCTTCCCACCCCACCATTCTCTCTGTTTCTTTTGGGATGATTTTTGTGATGCGATCCCCTTGGGAAAAACAGAGAGATCCAGATGATCAGTGCAATAGGCTAGCTATTTATAGAAATGGGGGACCCTGCTATGTCTCCAAAGCGACAGCATGGGTGTTGGTCCATCCGAGCAGTCCATGCTCGTCAATAATGGACTGCTCAAATTTCATTTCAGCCGAATAGATCTCAGTCGTCTAGTCAAGATGAAATCTGAACCGTCTATTGCCGAACATGGACGGTCCGGATAATATACATTGGAAAACAAAGCTTGTATGCTCACATTTTTTTTTGCTCACATGGATCATTTTAATAGAAGCTGAATGGTGGGTGTAGAGGGAACCGGGGTCCCTGTACCGTAGGGGTGCACTACAGGGTTAAGGGTGCAGGGCACAACCGAGCCGAGCCGTCTATCTTGGATATTAATGGTTTAGATCTCCTCTTAAATTTTAGGTTCAAAACTTCTTAGGTTCTATCAACTCTTATAGGGTTAATCTATATGGAGCTTTACTCTTGTTTTAATCGGATCCTTGTTAGTGAGTAGTGGGATTGGTTCCCTAAAGATTAGCCAAGGTGTGCACGAGTTGACTCAGACAATATGAGTTACCGTTTAAAAAAGGAAGGCAAGAGGAAAAATGGGTTGTATGGATGAATCACAAAAATAAAACCAGAAGTGAACTGCAAGATTTTATTGAAAGGAAAAGTTTTTAATGGGGTCAGGGAGAGGAATTATTGACACATTTTTCATATATTTAGGTCACACATTTACAAATTAACTTATAAGGGTCGTCAATGATTTAATTTTCTCACTTAATTAGCAGTAAATTACATTGATAATAGGGATTAACATGAATTCATGATAGCTCTACCTACCATTAGGGCTGAAAATGAATCGAACCGTTCGTGAATTGTTCAAGACTTGACTTGGAAAAGGTTCATTCGAATTAGATTCGTCTACTAAACAAACAAATCTTAAGCCTCAATTTTAGACACGTTTAATTAATGAGCCAAACCTGAACATGACAATATTCAGCTCTATTAAACTCACGAACCTAGAATGTGCCATAAGAACTTCATCAATATCCTTGAATATGTATAAACTAATACTGCATTCCTAATGTCCATAATGGAAATGTTTATAACATGTACATGTATAACCATTTAAAAGTACTTTAAACATATAATTTTATATATATACATTTTTATAATCATATATATGTATGACCTTATATATGTACAAAATCAAAATTTATTTGCAGCTCTCAACCTGTATGTGTAAGACCATAAATATGTGTTATTTTGACTCGTTAAGATTTTTGAATAAGCGTGAGTTCGACTCAAACCTAGACAGGTTTGGTTCAAGCTCGAGCAGCCAAATTCTTATTATGCTCGAGCTCGAGTTTGCTAAAAAATTAATGAATTAACTTGAACATTCTAAAGAACATCCACGTTTGACTCTGGAAGATTTTGGGTGATATAAAACAGAAAGTGTTAAAAGTGGGGTCCAAAAATTGTTTGTTAGAGGATTGTTAGGTAGAGTAGAAAGAAGTGGTAGTTTGACAATTTTTTTAGGGGTCTTTTAGTGTTAGTTTAAGTTTTATAAAAAAATTAAAAATGGAACCCTTGCTCTCTCCTCTCATTTGAGCACTATCTACATAATTAAAAAGGGTTACTTGTCACAAAGATAGGAGAAAATTTTGGGTACGGGGAGGGTATCGCAACGTGGTGTCCGGCACCTCATCCGAGCAGTCCAATACACTTTTGGATGGCTCAGATTTGAGGGGGACCCTCTTAAATCTGAACTCTCCAAAAGTGTATTGAGCAGCTCAGATGGAGTACCGAGCACCAAGTGGGAATACCCTCCCATGGCCAAAATTTTGTCCAAAGGGAGACAGAGAAAATGTAGAGACAGAAAAAGGTTGATTGCAGATGCACGCCTCACCTCTTATAAGGACACTGTATCTAATGGAAGCTTGACATCTTTGCACGAACAAATTGGGAAAAAGTTCGAGCTATTATTACACTTTTCAATTTTTTGTCACAATTGTCCAATCCATAGGTATCTGAAGGAGATAATTAGCATAAAATTTAGTGGGAACCAACTAGGATTAGGATCTAGACTGGTTGATCACCTCGTACGTTCTCTATTTAGAGGTCAAATGGCAAGATCTTATCAAAGACGAGATTTGATTACTAGTTTTACGTGTTCGGGTCAGCTTACGTGTATCTAGACTAAGTCTTTGGGGCTCAATCTCACCCCGCTCACTTGGGGAGAATCAAACTGGAGCAAAATTCCGTCGAAGTGGCCTCAAAGAAGTTGACAATACTAGAGAGCTGATTTCTGAATGGTCACCCTGTTGTTATAAATCTTGAATCTAATTCTCTTACCACAAGTAGAAAAAGATTAGTGCTGTTGATTAGACTTGTCTGGGGAAGCAAAAGTAAGGTATAGATTCATTCAATAGGAAAGGATTTTCCAAGTTGGAACCCACCTAATCCCCTTTTTTTAACCCACCTAATCCCCTTTTTTTTTTTACTTCGGAATATTGACCCACTTAATCCCCTGATTTGCAGCCAAGGGCGGAGCTATGTTAGGGTCGGGGCTCCGGCTCCTCCGGCCCCGATCCTCCGAGCGTCTGAATTTTAAAAAATTTATTTTGTATACTAATTGATCTTGAATATTATTCGTAATTATTCGCGTATACCTACTTATAATCTCAATAATTTTGATTTGATTTGACAAAAATTGGTTATTTTACATTTTCATTTCTCAATTTCTTTCACAAATAAAAAATAAGCACGTGACGGTTGAAATAGCCTAAAGAAAAAACCAAAATGTTTGGTATACTTTAACATTATTAGGCTAGAATCATTTCAATGTAAAAATATAATACAGTGGAAAACAAAAACCTTATGATATAATAAGTATACATTTTGATAAAAAATATATGTTTATTAAGCTGGCCCCTGGAGTCCTAATACTGGCTCCGCCACTGTTTGCAACGAATCGAAAAAAAAAAAAGGTCATAAAAAAAGGGAGCGATGATGACTGAATTGTTATTTTCTTGCAGCATAAGAACCATTCTTTCTAGAGTTGTATGTCGACGGTGTGTCGTGGGGGACAATTTATGTCTAAGAATGATTCCATATAGAATAAAATGCACTTTTAGCACGCCCACAAAAGCTTTCAACATGATTAACAGCGTTCCACCATCCGTTTTTTGGTCTGAAAACCAAACAAGGGTGAGAAATTACGGTAATAATCCGGTTGGCTAGGGCGACATTTTTTTGGGACTCTCTATGATGAAAGCATCAAGATACAGATCTAGCGACGATACCTCGGCGGGACAAGATTCAGTTGCGATCCGCCACCCACCTCCACCAGTTAGAGTGATGGGTCTGACATCAAAGCTGAACAGCTTTTGTTGTACTTCGTTTTGTTGTTCTGGTTGTCATTTTGTTCTTGTTTCATACATATGGGACGATCACCTACGGTCTTCAACTTAAAAAATCATGTGTGCATAAATATGTTACCGAGTAAGGGTGAGCATGGACCGGATTGGTCTGGTTTTATAATAATCCAATAACCAAACCACTACTTACGGTTTATGAATTTAGAGAACCAAACCAACCCATTAAATTCATAAAACTAAACCAATCCAAACCATTCAAAGGCGGTTTGGTTTCGGTTTTGAACCACGGTTCACTTAAAATTGAGATATCATTACTATAAGCTATTTTACGTACTTAAAATTGCATACATAACTTAAACTAAAAGTTATATTGAAATTAATATATCAAAATAATAAAAACTTACTAACATCAACCAACTAAATAAGAATAGAATACATTAGAAAATAAATTACCTAGAAAAAAGAGTAGGAAATCACTTTACTAAGCCCAAACCATGTATGTTTAGCATAATAAAAAAGTAGAAATAGAAAGTTTAGGAAATTAATATTGAAAGTTAAAGAAAAGAATAGGGTGGTAGAATAGAGTATTAGATAAGGAAATTAAGTTTATTAAGTATATCTAAACAAATTATATATATGTGTGTATATATATCACACGGATCGGATCGGCTTGGAACCAGAGCCATTAATGTAAATCCATAAATCAAACCATTTAAAACGGTTTCTATTTTTTTTAAACCGAGAGCTAACCACATCATTAAAAAACCAAACCAAACTATTCAGTTTGTATTGGTTTGGACTGGATTCACAGTTTCATAGTTATTTTACTCACCCCTATTACCGAGCTTGAAAAAAGATCGATGCAAACAAGCAAAAAAATCCAGAACACAAAATGCTGTGATTATCAGTTGTCCTGACCCTCGTATGTTAACCATTTGGATTGTTTTTTCCCCATTTGAAAGATTATTCAATGCCTCAGGTATAAGGACGGTGCCCCAACTCTTCTTTCCACTACACATTTGTAAGGGCTTCATCTGGGGTGGCTCATCGCACAACACTTATAGATAGTAAAGTGGTATTTAGGATCCTCTATATCATTGGTATTGAAACGTGTCTCAACAAAAGAAAAAAATACAACACTTAATTCGTACTGGTTCGACAAAGTGACTAGCTTGGAAACTAAGCTGTGCGCTCAATCAAACTATGCGGGTACCTGGTCCCGTACATAACCATGACTTTGAGATGATTAAGGAATAGTACTTTTCCCGCTCCATTCGTTCATCATGACTAGGGATTGAGGAACTAATTCAACCCCGGATGAAAGGAATGGAATGGAGACTGAGATTATGAGATTGAAAGTAACCGACGCACACAGGCACAAGCAAAAGAAAGGCTACTTTCCAATGGAGAAAAAAGTGTCGTCAATAGAGGAGGTGGTGAGCAGAGCAAAAAGACCGTCCTCATAGTACAGGACCTGTATAGCTTAGTGTTCCGGAGTCATAGGACCGGGAAGCTGATGAAAGGTAAAAGCAGAGGTTATCGTATAATTGCATAAAAAAAAAACTCAACCCTAGGCCCCAGTGTGGTGTAGCTTCTTCCACAAGGTGCAACAAAGTTGAGTCCCACATTCATATTCCTTGCATGCCATTGACACCCAAAGGAACACCAGTATTCCACACACCTATTCTCCATATCGAAAGAACCACGCGAATGAGTATTGATCCAAACTCACGAGAAAAGAGCAGCAGCATCACAACAATCACATTAGGCAAAAGTCCAATGAAGTGAACTTTGTCAATAAGCCAAGCCGCACATACACAGTCGAAACAGCACAGCACTAGACCAGTAAAAAGAACAAACAGTAGTCGGTGATAATCAACTAAGCAATTTCTTCTCTACCATTACAGATAGTATTTCTCAAGTTCCAAAATAAAGCAGACATCATTTTCCCTCTGACCAAGACAAGCACGCCAATTTGGGAAAAATTCCTTCAGCTGCGCTTCGTGATCTAATAGCGATCATGACGCCTGTTTAGATAGGGAAATTAGTACAGATGAATCAAAATTTGTTCTTACAAAAAGAACTTACGATCATATGCCCAGACCCACTTTTGGAGACCAAGATAGTTGGATCAAGCAATGGTGATGTGCTGATGGTGGCATATAGAAGCAAATTATAGAGAACTAAGAGAAATACAGATTTCTCGCTGAAAACATTAATGAAGATAGGCTCTGCATTTTAGTCCAAACCACGTGGTGTGTTACTTATGAACCATAAGAAGCTTATGTGTTTTGGGACAAGCCCCAGGAGTTTAATGTGTAATAACCCCTAATATAACAGGAGCAATGACTGACAATGACAACAGATAATCAAATAATAAAACTTGGTGAGAAAAGGAAAAAGGTGGTTTCACCTGGTAATAATATTTAAAAGATCGAGGACCAAGGTTTTACAGTAGTGACAAAATGTGATGGAAAGTGTTATCTGACCCAATCTTGGTATGCTAGTTCCATCATGGGACCTCGCGTCTTGACACAAAAATAGCTATTAGCCGTAAGTTGTCTAATTGTCTACCTTTCCTAAACCCTACTCTACATTGGATACAATTCTTTACCACGGACCAAGGTTTGACAGAGAACCTTTTCTTGTCATGGATGGTTGCTTGCTTTTTAATGTCTCCAAAGTTTCAGAGATGAGACTTTTCCTAAATGTACAACCGGACATATCGAGTCTTTGGGCATATTATTTCTTGTCGAGTTTTCCCCCTATTCTTTATTGTTTCAAATAAAGGCCAAATGCTTAAATTGAAAATAAGCATGATGAAAACCAATAACCATGTCTAAATGGGAGATATGCCTCACCTTGTGGATGCCTTGCAGAAGCAAAATGTACAGACCTAAACATTAGCATTACTAATCCAATAGTAAAAACCAGGATGGCCAAAGGAATATGAACCGACTTACCCTTCCTTGTTACCATAAAATCACCAGAATAAATTTAACAAATATGCCCCCAAGAGTGGATACGCCAAATGCAAGAGTTCTAAAGTAAAATATTCCTATGACCAAAGGTGAATTTTTTTCCATCTTAATCACCACACATTTACAACTACTCTACATGAACAAATAAGAACCCAGCATAAAAAGAACATGGTGATGAGGCATGTAATAACAACTGTTGCATAGAAAACGTACCTGTGACGATCATAATCCCTGGAACGTTCATTTGACCGCGAGCGTGACCTGCGACGACTCCTGGAATCATAGCCACGGGATTGATCTCTCTCTCTGTCATGCCTGAGATTACGATCATAATGCCTATCACGATCTCTGGTCCTATGGTCATAATCCCTCCCCCGATCACGGCTTTCTCCTTTATCCAGATCCCTGCTAGCTTCCCTGTCACGCTCCTTGCTTCGCTCTTTTGATCTGCAGGATAAAAATGCTCAATCAATCCAAGAGCCAGCCCCACAGGGGAGGTCGTGGTTTAAAAGCCTCTAGATAAGGAAGAGAGAAAACAAAAAAGGAAAATGAATCTGAAATACCTTCTCTCCTCTTCTAAGACCTTCCGTTTATTGTTCCTCTCTTCCTGAAATATTAATTGAGAAGAGAGCACTACTGAAACACCTCTTTGACAAAATTCCAAAGCGTCGGGCAAGAGATATTGCCAATAGACACACTACATAAGCTACGCATTAACCATATCGCTTCAATGTCTGAAAGCCTAGTCAACATGAACATGTTCAAGTCCCACTAGAGAACAGTTTTGCTCAAAAGCCCACACTCAACATGAACATGTTCAACTTCAACTGAGGAATAATTTATTTTCCCAGGTCAATTAAATACCATATTTATTTACCTGGGTTAAATACCATGTTCTCAACTGAAATCTCAAGCAAATGGCAATTATCTTCAAGTTTTTCTACCTCAACCTCTAACAACCAAGGCTCCAATAAGCGAAGTAATTAACCTTACTAGAACTAAATAGCATAAAAAGGTGATTGTGACTCCAGCAGAAACTGAACAGGAACGTAATCAGATATACAAATCAGAAGGCAGAGAAGATGAAACAAGTAAACAATATTGGACATGGCACACAATTATACACAACATTAGGTTCAACATAAAAATCTGAAAAATGAGAACCAAACACAAGTTTAAGCATTAAAAACATACAAGCACAAGTTATTGAAAAAGAGTGACATCGCATGACTCCAAAAAAGAGAAGTATATATTGATGGATGCATGCAATGCAAATAATGACAACCACTAACAAATTGATGAATTTTTCAAAAAGTATACATGTATACATGTTATATGTATAATCATGCCCATTCAAAGGCATGATATACCTGCATTCTGGAGTTGTTAAAATTTCCTTGAACTCGATGCATATGATTCTGTATTGCTTTTTTGATATTGCTAATTGCTAAATAGCAAGGCGTAGTCTATGACAATAAGTAGTCATTTCATACACAGATTTTTTTCCCCACAAATAGGTGAACGAGCATGAACAAGAGATGATTGGACAAATCGCTCTCAGTACCATTCTCGATTAAAAAGATCCCCAAAACTCAGAAATAGAGTGCAAAATAGTCTAGCCAAGCCACCATGACTGTTTACGGCCCCTAAAAGTCAGGTGATACCCAAGCTTGATTGCATGTTAATGACCTTTGGAGCTCAGCCCTAGTTCCAGCCAAGACCAAGGCCCAGCTCACCTCATCGAGGCTTGATGAACAGATCATCTGACATGCTAACTCGTGTCTTTAGGGCCTCAGGCACTATGCAACTGAAGAGCAAAAAATTTACTCTTGCAAGAGAAAAATTCCAAGGACTGTCTTGCCATGACTGAAGGTTGGAAAGGACATTTGACAAGTCAAATCAGAAGATGATCTTACATTACAATGCAGTTTATGAGAAGTACACGAACAGTTGAAAAAAAAAGAGCAAACTATTAGTGGCCACAATTTTTGATTTCACTCACTTTCGTATGAATTTAAGGGTGGGCAGCTCGAGGATAATCATGCTAAGAGACAGCAAGCCAAAATTAAAATCTGTTTAAAAAAGCTGTCTAAACAAGCTGCAGAGATCGCTCAAGCACCAAATTGCCACAAAGTACAAGCTCTAAAAAACAAAGTTTGAACACGTGTTAGATACTCAACTTGTTTACAGCCCTAATCTGAATAAGGTGACCAACCAATGGGCTGAAGTTTGATCACGATTCACGAAGTTCTTAAACACAAGCACAATATTAAGCTGATTTTATTCATTTCTAACCAATCCATAACAAAGAAATGGTTTTTTAAAACTATACTTCAGCTTCAGTATTGTCTATCGTGTTGGCAGTCAATCAAGAGACAAATGCAGCAGAAATTCAAATGTCAAACAAGAGAATGTCAACACAACCGCATCGCCCAATAAGAGACAGACAAAATATGGAAGAACACTCTTCCCGAGTTAAGGAAAACTCACAGATGCATATTAATTGAGAATCTCTCAGAAGCAACTGAAACATTTATACCAGCACCTGAATCACATATCCAGAGTACCAACTTTAAGTATTCAACACATACACTATTGGGTAAACTAACATGCAAACCACATGTAGTACTACAGCACTATTATCAGGAGCTACTAATAAATTTGCAGATGACATTAATTAGGCATCCAAGGAAACAGATAAAGCAAAAGCCCAGATCCCAAATTGGAAGAACAAAATTATACAACGTGCCAAACATTTCGTTTGCTATTCCATCTTAAACAAACTTTCTTCAACAAAATAAGAAGTAAATAGCCCCACAAAATCTACGCAGAAACCGAATTAAATCATTTACCTGAAGCTCAGCTAACTTCTCACGGACTTGCATATAGCCCAAGTGAAGCTTTCCTCCAAAATGATCTGCTAAACGGCGGTCACTAGAGACCACATAAAACATCAAAATAGCATCACTAAAGAAGATCCTTCAATGGATAATTAAGAAGGTAATACATTAGCCCCATAAATTTAGAGCCACTAATAACATGATCTACAAGCATAAAACAGAAAAAGACGCACATTCTTTAGCTGCAAAAGTTTATCCTCCAAAACTGGGCCAAAAGCCTGCTGGTGACAAGGAGGTATAATCGCCATGTCAAAAGCTGAAGTACTTAAAACCCCAAGTACTAGTTCTTTGTCGTCCTTAACAAAGTAGAACGGTAATTACAATTACTGAGGACCAAAAAGAAGATTTACCTGTCATAGACGCTCAAAAATGCTCCACAGATGTCACAGACGCGTAGCTTCTGATCGGTCTATGAGAACATGAGAATTTCCGGATTAGAATGTGTTTATGATACAAGAAACATAAACACTACAACTTTTGGGTTCAAACAACTCTTACTTCAAGTACAACCCTTGTTGAACTTAATTTGTTTCCAGAAAATTGGCCAAAGAAATATTCAAAGTTTCCCAGCTAGAATTTTAAACTTCTTAAGATGTGTTCTATAGACAAACTAAATTATATAAATTAGCTTTACCACTGTCAATGAAAACTAGGATAGCGGCCAAAGGCAAATTAAAACAACCGTTGATATACAAATTGCAATGAAAAATATAAGACTGTCTTCCAACATGACATGAAGATTAGAAGGATGGGAGGAGAAGGACTCACAATGCGAACATCAGCAGCAGTGTACTTGGCCGAATCCAAAACAGGTTCCTGTCTTGGAGCCAGGCTAGCCAGCTGAAGAAATCAAAGAAAAAATAGCATATCAGAATTATAAGGTAAGAATAAAAAAAGATTTAACGTACATGAACTTATCGTGGACACTAGGAATAAGGTGTTAAGGTATCCGCATAGCTTAAAACAATATTCCAGGGGAAAACTTATGGAGATGTGTATAGATATATCACCATAGTACATAGTTAACTGTCTCTCAAAGATAGTTACCAGTTACCACAATACAAAAACAAAATTCAGAGCCAGAGATCTTTGAATTGCTCATAAGAAACTTGTGATGACCTCATGTGAAACACTTTAAAACAAATTAAAAATTCTGATAAGCATGTGTGTAGGATACTCCAAAATATCTCCAGCAGAAGACTAAAATAATTAGTCACTGAATACCATAAAGTTTAAATGACAAAAAAATCAAACAGGGTTCAATGAAAATAAATGCATCAACGAAAGCTCATTTACCAAAGAAATTTCATGAATTTCAAGTGAATATGAAGTCCACAAATCTTCTACGAGCATACAATGATTGAGTGTAGGGTACTTCAAATTACAATTTAGGCACCCCGAACCACTCGGATGTGTTAGAATGCCATTACGAGGTTGTTCAAAACTTCAAACATACATAAGACTGTATCGCTGTGCAATATTCTTGAACTTTGGATGCAATGGTTTACCACGTATTCCAAACGTGTCTCCGTGATTTTCCCAGAACACTAAGAGCCTGTCTAATACTCGTAGTTCGCAGCTTGTAATGAAGTGCTTTCTAAGGAGTTCCTAATAGCTGATTATGAGGAAGAGTATTGAGCCTCTGTTTCACTCATCACCATTCAAACGAAAGGCAGCAGGCTTTTTTCTTTAATCTGAAAGGGCTTTTGGCATGTACATAACCATACAATACCCAGTTTTGAATTTTGATTGCTAAGAACTCCAATGCTTAATGAATCACAACTCACAAGTGCTGGACACTGATGGCGTCCAAACCAACACATGTTAACCATATGGTAGCCATTTTGCCAATAGCTATGCAGATATGCATCCACACAGATTGTAAAAATGAACCACATTTCTCCACAATTCACAACTGGTTTGTTATTACTTATTAGTAAATCCAAAAACAGATAGTAGTATATCTGCCAAAAAAAAAAAAAAGTGTTCTTTTTTGTAGCATCTGATATAGCAGGCAATATCCCTTATTGCCTACCACATAATAAGATTTGTATCAAAAATTCAAGTGAATATGAAGCATAAGAAACATTTTCCAATATATCAGCCGCATGATTAAATATTGGAATCTCAACACACGAGCTAATTGACATATATCGTGAACCAAAATCATACATTCATGGTTGGGGAACGTCTGTAGAGACAGAACTCAAATGTTTGACATAAGAAAGATATATTCTTAATAGGAAATCAGAAACCTTCTTAAGTGCTTCAGCCTCTTCCAACGCTCTTTGCGCTTCATCAACCATTCCTTGCTCACCTGAGAATGGTGCGAAACGATAATTCTTAAAGGCAAGAAAAACATAGTTCAAACGAAATTAGCAACAGTTAGCTAGCTAACCAACTTCTCACTTCAATACACCCCTCAACCCTCATGGCTTAAGAACTTTAAGATCACCTACAAGTTTAAATCATAACTCCTGAAAGAAGTTCGACTGCTTGAGGTAAATCAGAGCTAGTGCCAAATGTAGAATTATTTGTGTCGTCGAATCACTTCTTGAATTTTTTCCTTACTGACATAAGTCCGGTTTTCGCGGTAAAGGGAGTGAGTAACTTTGTTTTTGTCACTCCTACTACATGGACACTCATAAATATGTAAATTATCTGCGTCACACGTAGCACAAAAGAGATTTTATTAACTTTGCAAATTCCACGGTTCCACCCTAACATGTCAGCCTTCTATGACATTACTGATACACACATACCAAGATCTTCGGCCTTCTTCAGCTTCTCATTTATCATTTCTTGAGTACGAGCATCCGGAGCAACTACAGGCAGGGGTGCCAATGGTGGCGGATTTGGAAGGGGCTGAGGTAAGGAAGCTCGATCTTTGTTGAAGGCATCAAGAAGCAGCATTGACTGCCACAGAAGATTAACCATTTAATGCATGTCAAATCAATTCGAAGTACTAAAATACCATACTTGATAACATTTCAACAACAAATCTACAACTGACAAGCTATATACATCAAAAAGCTAACCTGCATGTCAGCTCTTTTCGTTCTTAGTTCATCCACTATTTCCAGAGACCGAATTTTCATATCCGTTTGGCCTTCAAGATCTGCGAAATTTAAAATAATTGAAAAACTTAATTACTAGCAAATATCAGCTCCTTTCCCCCAAATTGGAGGATTTTCACGAGACCTGCTCCCTACACAATAGTATATAGCTATGGGAAACACGACACTGAACCTTATGCCAGACAAGGCAAAGAGTTACTAAATGAACCTCATATCTGTAGTCAAATACAATTTGCAGGTGAATATAAGCATACATGTTGTGAGATACTGATAGTTATATTCAAACTGTTTCATGCCTCGTTTATCATGTCTGTACCGATAATCTGTTTCATTGGACACAACATTATTGGCATCTTTGGCCTCTTACACGATTAATATGGTCCCATTCCTCCTCTTTTGCAGCTTCATTGGCTTGTATCTTCTACAGTCTTTCTTATCATAATTCTCAAGTACAACTTAGTACTTACAATTTCTTCATGCAGTTATGAATCATCTTTCATAACCCAAGACATGTCGACTGAAATAACGTGTAACCACAAAAACAGCAAGTCAACAACACTTTTGCTTCCCAAAGCTATATAGTGGATGAACTACAGATATGAGGTTCCTTTAGCAACTCTTTGCCTGGTCTGGCATTTTCATCGTTGTGCTTCCCATACCTATATACTATTTTTTCCCATATACTTCATGTGTGTGTATATAAATATATATTATGCCCCGATAAACCAAACCGAGCCTTATGTCCCAATCACTTGGGGTCAGCTACATGAATCATTTTCCTCCATTGAGCTCTATCAAGGGCCACTTGTTCACACAAACATATATAGATATATAGTCATGCTACTTGCACATACATTTTTACACATATCTTGCACATACACTTTTATGAGGCCTACCTCGGGTCCCACCATTATGATCCGAACCGCGCATTATTTTTAAAATAATTTTTAAGAGTTTCTGTAAAAAATCAACTCGATAGGATATCGGTAAGGGCTTTTTCAGAAATTATAGGGTGAAATAGTCTGATTCGCCCTGTGATTTCTGAAAAGGCCCTTATCGATATCCTATCGAGTTGATTTTTTACAGAAACTTTTAAAATATTATTTTAAAAATAATGAGCGGTTCGGATCATATTGGTGGGACCCGAGGTGGGCCCCATAAAAGTGTATGTGCAAGGTATGTGTAAAAATGTATGTGTCCTTAGGTTTATTGATAGATATAGGTTTATTGATAAATATATGAGAGAGAGAGAGAGAGAGAGAGAGAGAGAGAGAGAGAGAGAGAGAGAGAGAGAGAGAGACTCAGACACAGATATGTACATAATCATGTACAACCTTTGACCAACTAGAAAAGTAATCTTTACAATTACAAAAAGGTCCAACTAAAAACTCCTCAACCACACTGAAATAAAAATAATCGTAGAAAACTTGTCAGCAGAAAAAGCCCTTGAAGAATACAGTAACTAGAAAAGGTATAGTAATCCACGAGGAACTTACCATATTGATCCACTTCCTTCAACTTCTCCTTGATCTGTTTCGATAACTCAATGACCTCAGGTGTCTAGAATTCAAACAAAACAACAAACTATCAAAACAAGAGCAGGATAGAAATAACGGGAATAGATGTGAAAAAAAGTATGTTTCCTTGAGAGGCTGGCCATCACCTGTGTAACCTCAGTCACTGAGATTGCAATAGCAGCTTTAGCATCGTCATCCTCTAGACGTTTCAGAGCTCTAGTGATTTTTCTATCACACTCAACAATAAGCCGATCAATAACATCTTCCAAGTCCCGATCATAGTTTTCTAGGCCTTTTGCTCTGGCTTCTTCATATCTGGAAACAGTTAAAGTAATGCATTCCCAAGTTCTCAAAACTTAACGTATACGACAAGACTTGAAGAGGAAGAGGTTCGACATACCACCGCTCAATAATCAATGGTAAGAACACATAATATGACAAACCAACATCTAAAACCAAATGTATTAAATTAAGAACACTCTGCTAGATGAACCGTAAGGCTATAACAAACAATAAATGACAGTACTTCCGAAAACAGGAAACTTCTACAATAAAGAACAGCAACTCCATAGGTCTTGAACTGCTATAATCTGACAACGGTCACAGTACCAAAGGGACTATGTCAGTTCAGAGATATTTCTTCAATGATCTCGGGAAAAGAAAAAAAAAACAGCTTCAACAGTCTTGATTAAAGCAAGATTTTGAAAATGGTCTCTTGATTAAAGGGGTTATTGACCAACACCATGTATTGTAAGGGATAATATAACACCAGATTGCGTAACTACTGCCTCTAATTCAATACTGGAAACAAATTAGCTTTGTCTAACTTGTCCATGTTCCTTCTTTCAGAAATATTGAGAAAAACTGCATAAAATAGGCAAGAATGGAAAAGAAAAGAACACCACCTTGCCAACGTGTAGCTAATTGTTTCTTACAAGGATAACCTTCTAATTTCTTGTGATAACATATGCTTTGACATTCATAAAGCAAAAAAAAAACAAACAAAGTAACTATCCTTCACAATGGGAAAAAGGATACTCTTTCCTCAGCTGCAACGAATGCATCTTTGGACACGGGCCCATGTCCATTTTCTGGAAAGAGAAAAAAAAGGAATAAGCAGAGTAAAATATAGTGGCTAGTGACATTGCTCATGCACTAAAAATCCTTAAGATGCCACCAAAACAAAAATGCAAAAGTAAAAACAGTTGCTTGATGAAATGCATAAGAATCGTACAAAATTCAGGAATTAGAACATCATATGTTCTCAAATATGCTAACTCCCTTTAGTACTGCAGAATGCAGATTCACTGTAACAGCACATTATTACTTGTCAGATGTCATAATGGTGGTTATAGAGAAGACTTATCAAACAATGGGTACACGCCCCATAAACTTTCAATATAAGCTAGAAAGCTGCTAGTTACTATTGTCAAGTTTTCACTGTAAAAAGTTCAATCATTCTTTTTAACCTTGAGAAGACCTCTTTCAAACCGTAATTTCAATTAATCAAAAATAGTACAATACTTTCAGAGAAACTTTAAATTTGCCCCCTGTGACTTGGGCCATGAGCATATTTTTTATCCCGACTTTAAGAATTACCGCACGATGCTTGGTGATGTCGACTAAAGTGCACTTTTGACATCCGTTAACAGCACTGGTAAAATTACCTTAACACCTTCGTCTTCTTCTTTTGATCTGATGAAATATACATCCGTCGTCCCTCATTTCTCTCTAGACGTATAATGCATATCACAATCGTGGGTTTTTCGTCCAAATGTACAAAATGAAGTTTAATTCAATGGACGAAGACCAAGAATCTATGCCATCAAAAGGCCTCAATTGGAGTTTTCACTCTACCCATACACATACATACATACACAGACAAACAGACAAACACCTATAAAACAAACACACCACCTCCCCCCAATCGACCCCAGACCGTAGGATGTCGAAAATAAGGGGAGCATAGTGGACTAGCAACTTCAATTGACATTCTTTTGCCGACAACAAAAACACATTATTTCCTCACCACTTCTTCTGTTTCTAAACAGTGGTGCTGCGTGAATGGTTCACGCTCTGGTTAGTTTGTTCACTAAACAGTGGTGCTTTTCCTTCAATGTGAACAAAATTAAGTACCAGATTGTATTAACAAAATAGATATCATTTGTTCAGGGAAATTGAAAACTACAGATTATATCTTGGAGCAGCGCCACGTTGTACTCCTGGGACCATCTCACCATACATTACTGAAGAAGGCACACACCAATGTGTGGTGGATAAGGCCCCTAGGGCACCACGTGGCGGTACTCCGATATCACTTACTAATCTTTCCTCATGGAAGCTACCATATAGATCCTATTCGAAAAACTCTTCCTTTCAAAACAAATGGAAACCGCCTGATGCATTCTGCAGATTGTTTTCCACTTGATCAAGGCTTTCAAGTCCTTTCCTTTGACGACAAATCAGAATGCCTGCATTTCGGAGAACTTCAGGGCTCACACAGAAAGCCCTTTACTTTCTCTTCAATAACCCAATAAGGGTCCTTAAGAGGAAGGGAATCCACACAAAGGAAATTTGTGCTGATTGCCTAACTCCATGTACTTTTAAGGGTCACACACTCACACTAAAACAAGAGACCGAGCAAACAGGAACAGGCTTGAGTACTGTCCAACAAATTGGGTAAATGGTAAGGAGTCTAGACTCTAAACCCATGGACTACTGTGAACCATTGATGGACATTCCACATTAAAACATCAATTCAACTCCAGCTCCGACACTAGTAGAAGTTGCTTACACTACCAGTAGGGGCGGAAACAGTCAGGGCTTTTGATGTTTAAGTTTGTGGCATCGGAAGGTTAACGGATCATTTGAACAAGGCAGATGTGTTACTTTACCAAGAACATCAAGAAACACCGCGCCTGCGCACACAATGTATGCAGAAGAAACCCTAAGTGAAACCACCTCTCATTAGCTTGCCTTTTTCTTTAGCTAGATCAAACACTCGTCTTACCCAGCGACCAATTTCCAAGCTTTTAGTGCTCAACCAACAACTTCAATCCTTACTAAAACCTTAGCCCCAAACTTAGACCAACCACATCGAATCGAAAGGTGAAAATAACAAAATAATAAAAAATTTAACATGACAATAGATTGAGGAATAGGTTTTTTAAAACAGGAAAAAAATTCAAAATCGAAAGAAAAATCAAGTGGGGGGTACGTACGGTTAATTGGAAGAGCTCGTGAGGGCATAGGCCGACCAAGAAGAGACGGCAAACGTCGCGATCGTAGTACTTTCGATTGACTTCTCTCACGTCGCCGTTCCTGTTGGCTCCCATCAGCACGTCCAGCTGCTTCCTGAGCGAATCCATCGCCAATTTCTTCTCTCTCTCTCTCTTGGGGCTTTTTTCAGGGTTCGCAGCGATGAGTTCAGGGAGTATATGTAACATGTTTACTGGGTTATTTCCACTTGAGTCCCCTAAGAATGTGTTTATTTCGCTCTTAACTTTTAAACCAAACCTATTTCATCCGTAAATTAACGAGGAGGTTGCAAACAAGTCCCTGAAAGTTTGCTCTCAAAAGCGGACTGTCTCCTGGGTAAATAAACAACAATGCTACTCACACAACAACTTATATAACCTTTCACATTTTCACATACATGTGAGACTCACACATAGTAGTGTATGTTGAGCTCATATGTATGTGAGAGGTTGTATTTGGTGTTGTATTTGAATGTTGTGCGAATAACATTTTTGGTAAAAAAACAACTTTCAACCTCGTGACTGACATGCTTATAAATTCATGCTTATAAATTTTGCGTAATTCTCCATTGGGTCCTCCACTCTCCCTTTTTTTTTTATCCGCCTCCACTCTCCCTCAATCATCACTCTACTCTATTATTCACAACCACTCTTGCAAAAAGCAGTCTGACATATTTTTGAAAAATATTTTTTACTCCCGCTCATGCACGTGCACATTAATTGAATTAGCTTATAAAACTCCTTGTTTTATTTTTCTTGATAGAAAAACTATGAGTTAAATAGTGCAAGGGCACGGAAGCGGGGGGCTGTTGTGAGCAAAACACAGCAGCGTGCTATTGCACGCAATCTCACTGTCCAAGAGTATTTTGGACGGTCTGAATTTTAAAAAAAAGTTCTTTTTTTTTTTTTTAAATCTAAACCATTGATTATCAAGATGAACGGTGAGATCAAGCACAGTTGCACACTGCTATCTTTGCTCACATTAGCCCCCCTTCGTTCTGGCACGTCAGAGATCCATGATTTAGGTTTGTTGAGCTAGCAATTGGAAAATTTCTGTCAGGATGATGGATCAAGCTGGGAAATAAGGAGACAACACCATCCTCATAGTTAAGTAATGTGTATATACTTTCGTTTTTTCCCTCATTGTCTTTTGCTTTCTTTCTTCTTCCTTGCCGTCTATTTTTTTACCTTCCATTCTTCTTACCGATTGACGGGAGGGGATTGACATTTTTGGTGGTACAAACCCGCATGCCATGGAAACCGTCTATTTGAAGAGCTAACATTATATATTAGACTTCATTGTAACTATCTCAATAGTCTAGGACCGAAGTAGGCAAGTTGAAGAGGTTTTTTTTTTTTTTGGAAAGGCAAATCTTCAATTAGAAATCCAAAACGTATCAACAAAGAAATTACATGGGAATAACCCAGGCCAGGGTTAAACGGATAGTAGACCAACAATCGGACCAGCAGACGGGTAGCTACCCCCGATGTGTCACAGGCACATTGGGTATCCACAAGGCCACCAGGCACACTACTGTAGCCAGATTGCAACATGATCATCAAATATGATCACTAAATCGCTATTATCAAAACATATTTATCGCAATATGACGCTAAAATGCCATTGTTGTTAAGAACTCTTATAACTACATAACTGAAATTGGACATTATTACAAGATTACAATTGATATTCCCATGCATAGCTTGTCTACGTTTGCTCGTGCTCAGAGAATAAACCACGTTTAAATAGATTTGACAACAGTTTCATCTTTAATTTCTCGGGCAACTTGGGCCTCTTAGCCCATGAGATAGGATGAGTTGGGATAATTACTTCTCTCCAGGGCTCATGAATATTACCACAACTGGTCACCAAAGGGCGAAAATACGGAAATACATCAAAACACATGCAGATTTTCCTCCATCCTGGTGAGCAAAAAAACGCACATACAATTACGTGGTAACAGACTAAGAAAATCACGGGTTAATGGTCATTTTATCCCAACTGCCGTCGCCATGGCCATGCTGTATTTGTATTTGAGATAAGCTTTGATGAAGGGATCCAATTCACCATCCATCACAGAGACAACGTCTGAAGTCTCAAGCCCAGTCCTAACATCCTTCACTAGTTTGTAGGGATGGAAAATGTAGTTTCTTATTTGTTGGCCCCATTCAGCCTTCACTGCATCCCCTCTTATCTGCTTAATTTCCATTGCTCGTTGCTCCTCAGCGATTACCAATAGTTTGGCTTTCAACCTGCTTAGAGCCTTGGTCTTATTCGCCAGTTGGGTTCTCTCTTCTGCATTTCACAAGATAACAAACTGCCCGTCAATCTTGTAACAAACCCAGAAACCCATCAGTGTTGAGAACTTATTGAGACACAATCAATGAAGAGTCTTCTATGAGAAGTAAATGCTATTTTACTAACTTAAGAGTATAATATTCTGAATGGAGAGGAAAACCTCCAAAAAGTTATACCACCGGCATCCATATTAGCCCTTGCCGTTTGGTTCTAGAGGACTTCACATCCCTGACACACAAGACTTAACCATCTTTATTTGGTAATTTAGCTTCACATAGCCTGTGTAACTGGAGCAGCCTGGCGATGCCTAGTCTTTGGTTTCATATCACCTTAATCATATTTTATCTGTTTCCTTTTTTCAGGTGCTAAAACCTCGACATTGGCGTAGGGCAAGAACTATGAATTCACTACTGACAAAGATTTAAGAGAGTAACGACTTCCTTTGTTTAGTAAGCGACTGAGGTAATTCCAGGGACTAGGGCTAGCACATGACACATGAGACACTTGGCCTGCTCGGCAAGACCACGCAAGGATGAAGTGCACCGCACAAAAAAAAAAAAAAAAGGGGACGAAGCACACCGCAACAGAACATGTGAGGGTGGCAGGCCAGGCAGAGGTGGTGAAAGTACTCAAGATTATCAAGGGATTCGTACATTTCTTGCTAAGGGAAGGGAATCCTGGAGCTATGGGGTAACTGCATCAGTAGGCAAGAGCCCTGGTCTAGGAGCCTTGCTCCCCACGATACCTAGTCATATAAATACGCCCACACCACCAACGGTAGAGGTACACAATCATAATGGCCTATATTGTCGCAAAGTTAAAAGGTACTCAGTCCCCAAACAGCCTTATGCGCAGGATATCTTGGGCGTAGGGAACTCCATATTGACTAATGGTCCACATTAATACAACTCCATTGCTTCAGTTTCTTAGCTCTTCAAACAAGCCAAGAAAGTAGCAGCTAAAAGTTACCAACCGTTGAAAGTCCTTCCTTCCACAAGTTCACGAGTTTGATAAACTTCAACGAAGAGCTGATCTCCACCACAATTTTCAGCAGGAAAGAGGCCATAACTACACATGTATATTATTCCTACTGTCTTGATCAAATGGCTCACAGTGTAACCATGCCACTATGCTACTCTCAAAATATCCATGGAATTCAGCAGAAAGAAAAACCAACATAAAGTTTAAAAGGGGCAAACAAAAGACTGTCCCAAAAACAAGCAAAAAACACAGTCAAGAGTAGAGAACCTGTGCAGCGAACAGTGACCCCAGTGGGGATATGGGTTATTCGGACAGCAGTTTCAACTTTATTCACATTCTGACCTCCTTTCCCACCTGCCCTTGAAAAACTGATGTCCAAGTCTTCCTCAGGTATTTCAACAGCCATTGACTCATCAGGAAGAAGAGGCATGATTTCAACACCAGAAAAGCTTGTCTGTTGCAATTCAACATTCAAATATGCAGTTATATGAAGATCAGAAGAGAGGTTTATTCAAAATAGAGCCTCAAGCACAGTAATTTGATATAGTATATTGTATCAATATTCATGTCATATCTACCATGTTGTGGCTAACGACCTTCAGCATATTAACCTGATGTTACATACTGTTTCCACATTCATGTCATATAAGTTCAACAAACAACTTCAAATGAAATTCCTCTTCTTTTTCTGGCATGCTAACTATTCATCCTCTCACCATATTTTTTATGGTTAGTCTATAAAAAGAAGTGGAAATGGGGACTGCTGAATCTCCAAGACATCTGATCATCATTTCTTTATATACGTAAAAAATTAATTGAAAAGACATAAAGGGGATGCCACCTATGTACAAAAGAAAGCGAAGAATGAAATGCCAAAAAGCCGACAATAGAACATATCTGATCATCATTGCCTTTGTTATTTTTAGTTTGCCAAAATGATCATCAGTACCTAAACCATATTCAAACAAACAATGGGAAAATAATCCAGGAATGAGAATGGACAAGGTTTTCCCTATTCCCCAGGTAAGCTCCCTAATTTTCTATGTACATGTTCTTAAAGAACCAAGATAAGCTCACCTTATTTTTGTTTGAACATCAGAAAAGCTCAACTCACTACAGTTTCTTCAGAAAATTTGTCGGCATGGACGGGGACCACGGGGTAAAAAACATACGGAAAAATGTAGGATGCTTAATTAAAACTCATTTTCATGCTAGGTGAGTCCAACATGGATATCTCATGTCAACTTTAAGTCTAGATGAAACACAGCAGTGACATACACATAGAACACCAGCAAAATATATGGACCAAATTCCTCACAGACAACCATCAAGTTGTTTTCCCAATTGGATCCATCTCTTAACACTTAATGGTCTCACCTTTTATGGAAGCTTTCAGAATATGAAGAGACATGATTTCAGACTCAACATCTCAAGTCTTATAACTCCAAAAATCTAAGGCTTTCCTTTTAGACATCCAGTACCAACCAATGAAACAGAAAAAGAAAAGAAAAGGAAAGGAAAGGAAAGGGATAGCTAGGTGAAGTTACCTGCCGAAGACCTTTTGCATTAAAAGGAGATTGTCGCACAATGCGGTGTGTTCCTTTCTCTCCAGACAAATACCCATAGGCATATCGACCTTCAATTTCAACCGTTGCTGACTTAATCCCAGCTTCTTCTCCCGAGGACATTTCAACCACTTTTGTTTTGTATCGCTGCTTCTCTCCCCATCTCACATACATTCTGAGAACCATGTCAGCCCAATCCTGCACTGGAAATTAGCCAACAATATTATAGAAAGCAAGTAGATAATCACATGGACTTTGCAGTTTACCTTAGATATCTAGCAAGAAGTTTAGTTACAACATGAATGCAGGGCGTGAGACTGTTGAACAGGACCGAGGGCATACAAATCCAACCAAGTTAGCTCTTATCACAGAATCCACCCGGCATCCAGAAGAGAGAATGAAACCAAGATAACAAGAAGCTCTAATGGAACATTCCTGGTAAACATTAACCTTTATGTTTAGAGGGTGAGGGTGAGTGTGTTTGGAGGGGGAGATTGAAAAAGGGTGTGCGGATAGTCCTTCTTTGCATGGAGTATCGGTGGTTGCCTGGCACTCTGTCTTGGTCCAAGTGGGGACAGTCTTTCTCTACATGTCCATGGAGTTTTGAAAAATCCAAACATCTCATAGATAGATAGAGAGTTAGGAATTTCTCAAACGAACTGCACTCCTTCGTATACGTCAGGAGTCCATTGATGAGAAGGGGCAACTCAACCTCTTTCATTGACATTACCTTTGCTTTCTTTACCTGCTCGATTTTGTTGAACGAGGCGTTAGACCTCATATTTATAGCTAGTATCTTATTTCATATCCAACAGCCCCCACCCCCAAATCTCCCATCTCGGTTAACTCTTTTGCGTTCACTACTTTCTTATTGCTTGGTGAGATGAGTGTTTACGGACAAGTCTCCTCGTCCTTCTTTCAGAGGGCGTTGGTCGGGTGAGGTGGCTTAAATTTGAGGGGGTTCTTTCATGTGGATGGATATGTGGGGTTTTTTGTTAGATGGATTGGTTGAGGGCATCTCTTTCAGAAATGCGTATTTAAGTCTCTGTTCTAAATGGCGGCTGCCGAGGCCGCCTAGGCGCTTGGAGGTACCCTGCCGCCATGCCAATACCCCTTGGCGTTTGATTTGGAGCCCAAGGAGGTTTGGCGGTGTTTGGCGGCCGTCTTGGCGGGCCTTGGCGGCATCACCAACGTCTTTGGAGGCCTTTGGCAACCTAAAATGTATAGTATTAAACTAATGTAGATCAAGTTTTGGAAGGGTATGGAGGAGAAGAGTTAAAGAAAGGAGATGAACTTTTAACTTGGCATTAGGGATCTCCGATCTCGTTTATTTCTACTTATTGTCTTATTCAACTTATTTGCTAGTTGCTACTACTTAATTCATTTGGGTTTGTACATTAAACTTTGCATTACGGTTATGTAGAACTTTGAACTTGTATTATAGATACATAGAATATAGTTTGATTGGATAATGGTTTGTTAAAAAAAAAAAAAAAAACGCCGAATTGCTTGGCGGCGCCTAGGCGGCCGCCTAGGTGGCTTGGCGCTTGGAGGTGGGTCTCCGCCCTACTAGCGCCAAGCGCCATTTAGAACATTGATTTAAGTGGAAGGGGGAGTAGAGGGAGAGGGGGAATACCAGAATAGAGGGCGAGTGTGGTTGGAGGGGGAGGTGAGGGTGGGTGTGTTTGGAGGGGAAGGATGGTCAGAGGTACATGGATAGACCTTCTTTGCTTGGAGTATCGGTGATCGCTTGGCTCCATTTTTGTCGAACAAGGGTCAAACCTTGGATGAGTCGAGAAGAAGCCTTGTTGCCTTCCCTCTCCGATTGATGGTTGGGGGTGGATCTTTCCTCGGAATGGTGATTTCTTTGCAGTTGACCGACTAATAGCCGGGGTGGATCTCTCCTTGCATATCTGCGTGGCTCCTTTCTTTTTACAATTTCCACTTACGAGCTTTCTCATTAAGAGCATGAATTCCCCTTTCCTTTTCTCAAGTTAAAGGCAATCGAGCTTTCCAAAACAGAAGCAGCAAAAAAGATCACACTTAGAACACGGGAAAGAAGACGCTCCTACAGAGATCAGCAGGTCCAGCCGTCAGTACCTTATATTCCACAAAGCCTTTGGCCAGCAATTCGGCCTTACCTCTTAAGCATTAGTGGACGCGTAGGCGGTCCAACCGAGAACAAAGAGAAAGGGGGCAACCCGCTTACTAAGCGTTGGTTCTATCCCATCTGAAATTGTTCTTTCACTCGAAAGTCCTCTCTCTACGCTAAAAGGCAAAATCATTTAGGCTCCGTTTGTTTCGATGTAAAATGTTTTACAATGTAAAATGTTTTCCATGCAAAATGCTTTTTCAGAAAACAAATTTCAAACTTTTATTTTCCGGTGTTTGGTTGGCACTTGAAAAATATTTTCAGAAATCGACAAAATAGTGTAGAAAGAGAGAGGGGGGCTTAAATGGTGAAGAGGTTTGAGAATATTGGAATTGAACGTGGGTCTAGGAAACTGAGCAGTGAGAATTGCAGTAAAAGGCAACAGGTTCATTTCGGAAAATAACTTACAAAAGATTTAAGGGTAAGTTATGCTTTTTCAGAAAACAAATTTCAAACTTTTATTTTCCGGTGTTTGGTTGGCACTTAAAAAATATTTTCAAAAATCGACAAAATAGTGTAGAAAGAGAGAGGGGGGCTTAAATGGTGAAGAGGTTTGAGAATATTGGAATTGAACGTGGGTCTAGGAAACTGAGCAGTGAGAATTGCAGTAAAAGGTAACAGGTTCATTTCGGAAAATAATTTACGAAAGATTTAAGGGTAAGTTATTTTCATCCAATTAATGGAAAATGTTTTATATGTAAAATATTTTCCTCATTTTTTACACAATCAAACACCAGAAGATAGGTAAAACATTTTATTGGAAAATATTTTACGTCCAAACAAACGGTAGCCTTAGGCTTTTTCACACAGGAATTTGTATAGTGAACAAGGAATTTTGAATAGCCAAATTCAACCAGGAAGCTCAGCGACGAAGCGCATTGACATAAAACGCTCATAAGAAGGGTTGCCCTGGAACAAGAAAGGAGGACCATTCGTTATTACAACTAGTTCGATCTTTTGGTTAGTATACGGGGTAAATCCTTGGCCAGCAGCTGACATACTTGCCCATCCAAGATCCGGAGGAAAGTCCCATCCCTCAGCGGACATGGCATCCTCGAATCAGATGTAGTAGGAATTTCTTAATTAACTAGCTTGAGGAAAGGATTGTCACTTTATTAATGAGTTCCTCCCTGGATGACTGTTCTGAGGAACAAAATAGGGGGGCTGGGGAGCAGTTCTTAAATCGAAGAAGGGCAAGAAAGAGGAAATGATTCAAATTCAAGAATAAAGAGTCATTTTTGTCAAAAAGGGTTCAGACCTCAGAGACCGGGGATGGTTCGGCACATGCTTTCAGGTGTTATTTGGACTTGGTCATCCGGGACATAGTTGTTATTTTATTATTTCCAAGCCTTTATTTGGCATGCTCTTGACTGGCCATTTTTGTCTCCCATTTGTTTTGGAGGTGTGAGGTCTCTAGGCCATTACTAGCTCAGTTATGGTAGAGACACCTTGACACCGTCCTCTTTGGAGTTTGGATTCGAGGTTACCTCTTTTAGGTTGTTTTTGTATCTCCCTGAGGTATGCGTTTTGTATTTATGCACTTCCCTTTTATACATACAAATTGTTTACTTATCAAAAAAAGAAGGTAAACCTTTATGTGCATGAATGAATCCAACAGACAGTTGGTAAGGGTCATCTACTAAAAATTCAATAGCCAAACAGATCTGTGCAGTAAACAAAATGCTGGTCCCCTGCAAGACTATTTATGTGCATTACAGATAACAGATCTGATTCCATCACAGGAAGGGGGGAAAAAATTGAAACCAGTCAACCTTCTTCTTGTAGTGTGTAAAGTAACAATTACCTGAGCATCAGTACCCCCAGCACCAGCTGTGATGTAGAGGACAGCACCTTCTTTGTCATATGGACCAGAAAGCAGTTGTGTCAGCTCAAACCGATCCAATACCTTGTTCAATTCTTTTACGAGACTGACAGCCTCTTGAAGAAGTGCACCGTCAATAGAATCCATCTCCTCAGTAAGATTAACTATTGTTTCTGCATCTTCAACCTGCATGAAACAATCAAATGTATTATAATCCCCATAGTATGTCCCAAGTTCGTAGCTAAGGGATACACCATGAGAAAAAGGATACAAGACAAAGACAAGGGTTCAATTGGGCACTGATGGTACAATCTCGCACTAAAGGTCTATTTGAACAAAGCTATTAAATTAAAGCCAAACTAAACATCAAACACAATCTTTTATGATTCTTAATGTGCATATAGTTCCAACAAACAAGGTGCACAAATTTTGCAGAGAGCTATTACAAGAAGACAAAAATCACAATATGATTGCACACTAGAAAAACAATTATTAAATCTTTCGTGTCACTTGTGAGACTAATTGGTTTATGGTATCATACTTTTTCTTACATGTCTGTTATGAAAACACCCATCAGCTCCACCAGAACTAGCTTGCAAAATCAAATTGAAAACAGAAAACCACTCTAACCTAGAAAAGATCCAAAATCATACTATTGAAAAGATCAGGCAATTAAACTTGTGAAAAAACTAAGCTGTTTATCAGTGCTATAACAGAGAAAGTAAAGCAAGGAAAATGGTTTAAATTCCAAAAGGGGAAAGAAAAAAAAAGTTTGGGACCTGTGTTTTGATCTCAGTCAGAAGCTTTATTTTGTCTTTGACATCATTGAGAGCCATCAGGATCTGTTGGGCTCTAGTACGGTCATCCCAGAAGGAGTCATCTGCTGCTGCCGTCTCCAAACGTCTTACTTCTTCTTCCAACAGCTCTAGACCGGAAGAGGCCCGTACCTCTTCAACACGTTTTGAAGTAGTTTCAACATCCTTTCGTAACAAATAAAAATCTGGTTACAAATTGAAAAATCTTTCAGATATGGTTTACTGCACTGCCACCTTGGGGCTATTCAACTACAAGAATGATTCCTATGCCCCGTAATAATGAGACTTTGCCCACCGATTGGTCACCTAAATACTTGATGTGGCAAGTTTTCTTATACATACACCTTCTTTGATTCCATCAAAACAAAACTCTTTGCTAGTTTTCTCATATGATTGCGATAGTGATGGTTTAAAAATTTAGCGAGTGAACTAGGAAGAATCCGATGCAAGAGATACAAGAGTCCTGTATTGTTTGGAGCACAATGAGTATTGCGGTAAAATCATGTCATGGTTTTCCAAAAGCACAGCATTAATATCCAATTGCACTTAACCAAAAAAAAGAGTAAGAAGTAGTGCTAGTAGTCACTTTTCTAATTTTTCATCCGGTACTAACCAGTATATCAGCAACATAAGCAGATGATGAAAAACACACAAAAGATTTAGAACAAACAAGATATTGACTAAGCAACGAAATAGATACTACATCGTATTATTAGTTAGTCTGTAAACTACTTAAGAAAAACCTAAAATTAAACAGACATACCTTGCATGTCCCATTCTCTTGTTTCAGGGCTGTCTCCCAAACTTAATTGACTCTCAGGTGTTGCAAGTAAAACTGGGACAACACAGCATAATATATCAATGAACTGCCAAAACGAACAAATCTAAACAATTTATGAAACAAACATGTCAAAGTTCAAAATAAGCTATAATTCATACAGATGACCTGGTTTGGAGGCCTGATTTTCCCATTACGCATTATCCACATGTTTTGGAGCGGATTCTAAAATGCATATTGTCAAAATGCTTTCTGAAAAATGAATGGGAGAATGCCGAATCCAATAATCACTATTGGAGTAGCTTTTTAGATTCTCATTATACTTGCGCTCACAAAATCTATTTTGCACATATCATCCAATTCCAAACACTGTTACACATTCTTATTATTATCCGAACCTATAATCTAAAATCCAAAATCCAGAATTCGAAAAACAGTTGCCTCCCAAACACTCCCTGGCTATAATAGGCAGCATAAACCTTACGATCTGGAATTTTCTCCGATAGACGGCATTAACCCAAGATTGTACTAATAGCAGGACATCAACTACACCGTT
>CM033799.1:31559034-31699034 GCA_019656835.1 Rhododendron ovatum
GACGTTGTAAGGATCTGTGTTCGGATGAACAGGTTGGGGACGAAGATGAACAGTTCGTTCATCCCCAGGGTTCGTACTGTTCACACAGAACAAGAATGCCCTAAGAAGCCCAGAAAGAAGAAGAAAAAGTTGAAAGAACTGCAAGTAAAATAAAGAAAAGCAGAAAACGAACTCATACCTGGGATCTGTGATGAGGTTTGATGACGAAACGGCTGGGAATCAAAGCTGGAAGATGAATGAAGCGTGCAGGGGAGCTCTGGCAATGGAGGTTTAGAGAGAGAGAGCGACGGTGGCTTCTCTCTCTAACCCTGGCCCTTTATATAGAAGTAGGGTTTGGGATTCGAGTTTCCCGCCCAAATCACTGCACCGCCGAACCTACATCCAATAAGCACTTGACGCGTGGCCAGATTAGACGGCTTGATAGAACCCCACGCGTGCCAACCGTCCCCCCGTCAGCCGTACCCAACGAGGAATGGACACCTGGCGTACCTACATTGGTCCACGATTTGTGACGGTTTGTTTAAGATTGGGCTCGGCAAGATTCTGTCCGGCTACCTTATTTCATGCTCGGCAAAAAGGTAGATTCGGTCAAAAGAACTTATATCAATCCCTACTCCGCGCTCGGCGTCAGTAGAGATTGAGGGGCTATTGTAGAGGACCGAACTCAATTCTTGCTCCGTTAGTGCTCGGCTTCGCCAAGGCACGCCTGTCGTCGGTTGGTGCCATCACTTTATGTCCAGAACGGAAAGAACCGTGCCGAGCTCGGCCACCTTTGAGAGGACGACCCATAGACGAATTTTGCTTGACCCAAAAGTCCCTTCACGCTCGGCTACCCTTACGTTCGGCTACCCGCACGACCAGTCGGGCTCGGCCACCTGTACACTCACGTGCGCCCCGCGTGCTGAGGCGGTTACACCAGGGGATAATCATGAGCGCACGTGGAACATGCCAGCTCACTCCAAAACGGTTATCAAGATTCGTCTGGTGACGTCACGACGACGTCGCCTGTCCCGTGCAAGGCACGGGCCTGTGCTTGGAGAACAAGTCAAGGAGACTCTATAAATATGGAAGGATAACGCCTCTGAAACGGTACACACTCTCATACGCGATTACCCACTCAAAACCCTAGCTTCTCTCCTTGCTTCCTACACATACTTATCCTCTCGCCGGAGGGCCTTGCCGGGCAACCCCCGGCCAGGTCTTAGTCGTGCGCTCACTGTGCAGGTTGCAGGGGAAAGGCTAGAGAACCACTGGACCAGCGGAGGAAGGACTCGAACCAGAAGAGATCACGGGCCACACACTTTCCAATTGCTTCAACTTGCAGGCCTCCATTATCTTGGATTCGCTGGTCGGGATTTCAGGAATCGAGTCCCTAAATCTTTTTTCGCTTGCCGAGAAGAGAGCCCAAACTCGTTCGCAGTACTTGATAAGGCCAACAAAGAAGACCACGATAAACATTGGAGAAAGATGCGATGAGGTTGACCACGACATGAGCAAGATGTACACGGTCGTCACTGCTTGGATAATGACAGTGAAAAAATGCCTCATCCATAGCTCATTGTCTTCCAACGAGAAAGCGGTGATGGTGTCCATCCCACCCATGTGCAACAGCAAGAAAGGGGCCCAAAACGCCATTAACTCGTAGTCCGAAGCATGAGCATTGCTATTACCATTCCAGTAGACTTCTGCAACGTTGTTCGAGAGGATGCCAATGGCCATTGTGGCTACAGAGTCAGCAAGTAAGTAGGCGGACCAAACAATGGCTTGGATCCAAGTTTTAGCAATGTACTTTCTGCGATTTCCAAAAATGACAAGGACTATTTGGGCAGTGAGGCTAAGTAGAACCAATCCTTGCAGCTGCCATTCCTTCCATAGGTTCCTCCAACTTGTTGGATAAAGCTCGGAGCTCCGCCTTCGGCTGATCAAAATTACGCTGCCAACAACTGAGAGAATTATCTTAACATGTGAAAATTTTGAATTCTAGCATAACAATAGAAAAAATTTTGAATTCTAGCATAACAATTGAAAAGAACAGCAATTCATTGAATAAACTAACAGAAAGAGATTTATGGTGTTTCATGGCAATCCTACAAATGATGGTGCTCGTTACTGGTAGTACTATGGTCAAGGACGGACACAAAATTTTAATTTCTCAGATTGAACATGGACATACGTTATAGAAACATAACTTTTAAATTTGGGGACAAATCTATGTAAGTAACGACTGGCATGAAGCAATACTACTGTAACAATCTCCCAACGAAACATCCTTGGTCCATTTTCTTGTGATGGCGGTGTTCAGTAGCGGACATAGGAAATTAACATAGTGACCTATTATTCTTAACCTCAAAAATTATTTGTGACGAAGCCCAACATGCAGCACTATGCTTAGGTGTATATTCATCATTAACTACAAAAAAAAAATGGAATAAACACAGTAACAAAAGATAACAAAAATTCTAAACAAATTCACAAAAATCACAGTATTCGTTGCTACATGTTCTCATGTATATGTTTTTACAAATTGAAAATGGAATCGATACTCTGAGAGTTTTGTATGATAATATCCTTCGAAAATCCATCAAGAACATCTTCTGGAAAGAAAAACACTAATTTACTAATTGGTTAAATTAAGAAATAGTACCTGCATGAACCAACGCCATTTGTCTGAGTTTACTTCCAGATTAGCTGAATGGAGATTTGGCTATCTGTGCATTTAAGTGTATCTCGTGTCTCCCAGTAGTATTAGCTTCAGAGTCATTTTATATTAGATTAGCTTGACCATCGCGAGTTTCAATTGGGCACTGTCTGTTCAACTTGCATGTTGGTAAGGCTGTGATGACGGACTACCCTTCCTATATTGCGACATGCTATGGTGGTTAACGCGGATTCTCTGCACTGCATAGAGTCCTGAGTCCGGCTCCTAATTGGAGGATCCTCCAATTCCACCTTATATTGCAACAAGTGGCATCTAATGCATTCAATGGTTAGGATTAACTTATTAAATCCCTTCCCAATTTTAGCTCATCTCGTACTCTACGGGCACCCAATTACTTCCCAAATTTTTTAACACCATCTTCCCTCCCGTTAACCCTGTTTCCCTCCCTCAATTTTCACGAGCCTTTCTTTCCCTCCAACTTGAAAAGCAGATTTTCCCACCAAAAAGAGAAATATATGGAGATCCAAAATACTACCTTTATTTTCAATCATCGTATACTATCACTTTGTTCTGATTTCTTCGTCTACGACGGATTGATCATCAATTGGGGAGAAAGAAGTAAAAACACCATCCAACGGTCTAAACTTTTCCGGAGAAAAGTTTTTTTTTTTAATTTCGATCATTAAAAACACCATCCGACGGTTGCGGTGACTTCAACCGCACCTCTGCTGCAGACAAGCCATGTGCTTAACAACCCCTGTGAATGGAGTGATTTCAAGAGAAAAGAAAAGAGAGGATTTTAGTTTCTAGCCAAATCATTCATTTGGATTGACTATTTTGGTGAGAAATGGAGAAAAAAATATAAAATAAAATATTTTGATTGGCTCCTCCTCTTTCTTATCTCATCCTTCACCATCCAAAGGGGTTGTAATAAGGGCCCTCTTCCCAGAGGAGTTTGTAACTCTGGTCTTCCCCCGCAAACCTTTTTTCTTTTAAAATACAAAGAAGGAAACTGAAAGGAAACTACGGAGAAAGCTCTCTACAACAAACCATGAATTTAATATATAGCATTGTTTGATAGCGTTCTTTTCAGATTGCTATCAAAACCTACTATGATTTCATAATTTTTAATGTTGGGTTTGGCAGATACTAATGTGTTTCTACCATGCATGTATGAAAGGTGATATCAAATTCCTTCAAAACGTATTATGAAAATGATATGAAAGAAATTTCGTTGATGGTCCTTAGCTGAGCGCTGAATATTAAGGACCACATGTCCTTCATGGTTTTGGTTGATTCAAGATGATTCCCCTGAATGTTTCTACTGGAAAAACCTTAAAGTGGTGGGGTGGCCTTGAATCTGGGCTCATTTAATTTTCATTGAATGTACCATTTATCGAGTTTCTCATATGGTGTCTATAACTGGTTTCTCCTCGATGTATCTTTTGTTGAGTTTCTAATAAAATTTTGCTGCCTATCAAAATAAATAAAAGAAATTTCGTAGATATTCTGTCAGCATACGTAATTATAAATATATAAGCATATATTATTGCAAATTCATACAAATATTTTTGCTTTCATATTTATTCCCAAAGGTAAACGATGGAAACGTAATGTTAAATAGCATACAATCTAAGAATGACGATTATCGAATTATTATTGAAGTCCCTGGATGGGTGGAGTGTTACATTATTTAGATAAACGCTTGGCAGGCAAACTTATCTAGTTTTGATTTTTTGGAGAAAGAACTACTACTATTCTAAAGAAACATTATTAGTATTTTGGAGAAAGGGCTGCGGCCGGGCTGGGACCCGGACCCTAGTTTTAAAAATCTAATTCTATATGATACCTAAATTTAAATATTATTGGTACTATTAGTGTAAACTACTTATAAATTTATAATCTTAATATTTTTTATTTTATTTGATTAAAAAAAGTTATTTTACATCCTCACTACTCAATTTCTTTTATAAATAACAAGTAAATGCATAACTTTTGTAATAGCCTAAAGAAAAATATAAAATGATTCATATACTTAACTGCATTAGATTAGAATCATTTCAATGGAAAGCAAAAAGCTCTACATCGTACGGACCAAAAAAAAAATAATGTACGGATCAAACACTTATCGATATCCGGCTGAACTAATTTTTTACAAGGACCCTTGAAAAATTATTCTGAACAAATTGAAACGCTCGAAATATTTGTGTGGGATTTCAAATATGCAAGCTGCAAGCTGACCCGAACAAGACAATAAGGTGCATACAAGCTGCTCCGGACATCCGATTATTAAAAAAACAAAGAAAAAGTGGTCTGGGCAATTGAATAATTAACTATTACTCCTCCGTTCGAAGATTTTTTCGATAGAGACAGACTAAAGGGCAACTCCTCGTAAACAAACTAAGAGCCCGTTTCAGAACACCTTCTTAAAAAATAAATACTTATTTCATATTTTCAAACTCAAAAATAATGCAAATGAAAAATAATTTTTTAATTTTTTTTCACCGTATTAAAGATCTCAATGAATAGTACCTGCGTGAACCAACGCCATTTGTCTGAGTTTACTTCCAGATTAGCTGAATGGAGATTTGGCTATCTGTGCATTTAAGTGTATCTCTCGTGTCTCCCAGTAGTATTAGCTTCAGAGTCATTTTATATTAGATTAGCTTGACCATCGCGAGTTTCAATTGGGCACTATCTGTTCAACTTGCATGTTGGTTGGGCTGTGATGACGAACTACCCTTCCTGGGGATTACTCCGAAAGGACGCCCTGATGAGATTGGCTCCTTCAATGGGTGATACTATCTCATTGGCTGCACATGCTATGGCGGTTAACGCGGATTCTATGCAGTCCAACTGCATAGAGTCCCTACAGTTCAATCACAACCGTTCGTCTTTGCATCCAACGGTCTAAACTTTTCCGGGGAAAAGTTTTTTTTTTTTTTAATTTCGACCATTAAAAACACCATCCGACAGTTGCGGTGACTTCAACCGCACCTCTGCTGCAGACAAGCCTGGTGCTTGACAACCCCTTTGAATGGAGTGATTTCAAGAGAAAAGAAAAAGAAAAAGTTTTGGTTTCTAACCAAATCACTCATTTGGATTGACTATTTTGGTGAGAAATGAAGAAAAAAGTACAAAATAAATTGATTGGCTCTTTCCCTTTCTCACCCAATCTCACCAAAAATGATGAGATTTTGTGAGAAATGACTCCCCTTTCATATCTCATCTTTTCTCACCATCCAAATGGATTGTAAGAGCCCTCTTCCTAGAGGAGTTTGTAACTCTGGTCTTCCCCCGCAAACCTTTTTTCTTTTAAAATACAAAAAAGGAAACTGAGAGGAAACTACGGAGAAAGACTCACTACAACAAACCATGAATTTAATATATAGCATTGTTTGATAGCGTTCTTTTCAGATTGCTATAAAAAAAAAACTACTATGATTTCATAATTTTTAATGTTGGGTTGGCAGATACTAATGTGTTTCTACCATGCATGCATGTATGAAAGGTGATATCAAATTCTTTCAAAACGTATTATGAAAATGGTATGAAAGAAATTTCGTTGATGGTCCTCAGCTGAGCGCTGAATATATATTAAGGACCACATGTCCTTCATGGTTTTGGTTGATTCAAGATGCTTCCCCTGAATGTTTCTACTGGAATAACCTTATGGTGGTGGGGTGGCCTTGAATCTGGGCTCATTCAATTTTCATTGAATGTACCATTTGTCGAGTTTCTAATATGGTAACCCATCCTTGGTGGTCTATAACTGGTTTCTCCTCGATGTACCCTTTGTTGAGTTTCTAATAAAATTTTGTTGCCTATCAAAATATATAAAAGAAATTTCGTAGATATTCTGTTAGCATACGTAATTATAAATATATATATATAAGCATATATTATTGCAAATTCATAAAAATATTTTGCTTTCATATTTATTCCCAAAGGTAAACGATGGAAACCTAGAGTTAAATAGCATTCAATCTAAGAATGACGATTATCGAATTATTCTAAAAGTCCCTGGATGGGCGGAGTGTTACATTATTTAGATAAATGCTTGGCAGGCAAACTTATCTAGTTTTGATTTTTTGGAGAAAGAACTACTACGATTCTAAAGAAACATTATTGGTATTATTAGTGTAAACATTATTGTATTTTGGAGAAAGGGCCGGGGCCGGGCAGGAACCCGGACCCGAGTTTTAAAAATCTAATTCTATATGATACCTAAATTTGAATATTATTGGTATTATTAGTGTAAACTACTTATAATCTTAATATTTTTTATTTGATTTGATTAAAAAAAGTTATTTTACTTCCTCACTACTCAATTTCTTTTATAAATAAAAAATAAATACGTGACTTTCGTAGTAGCCTAGAGAAAAAAAATAAAATGATTCATATACTTTAACTGTATTATATTAGAATCATTTCAATGTAATGAAAAGCAAAAGCTCTAAATCAATATCCGGCTGAACTAAATTTTACAAGGACCCTTGAAAAATTGTTCTGAACAAATTGAACCATTTAAAATATTTGTGTGGGACCTCAACTATGCAAGCTGCAAGCTGGCCTGGACAAGATGTTAAGGTGCAATCAAGCTATTCCGGACATTCGGTTATTAAAAAAAAAATGTGGTCTGGGCA
The DNA here is from genome assembly GCA_019656835.1 of Rhododendron ovatum. Classification (NCBI taxonomy): domain Eukaryota; kingdom Viridiplantae; phylum Streptophyta; class Magnoliopsida; order Ericales; family Ericaceae; genus Rhododendron; species Rhododendron ovatum. The sequence goes on from CM033799.1 coordinate 31,566,340, forward strand.
ACGGCATCACTCACATGGTGTGTGACGTACATACATGACCCACATCATACAGGGAGCATTTCAAATGGAGTAACTATTACTCCTGCATTTGAAGATTTTTTCGATAGAGACAGACTAACAACTCCTCGTAAACTAACTAAAGGGCAACTACTACTATCAAATTTCAAATTTCTCTTTCTGATTTTTGCAAAGTCCATATCAAGCAAGACTTCAAAGTTTGGAAGAACGACCAACTCAAATCACCATCTTCTTTGGAGTACAAGTATTGTTTGTTCTTATTCGGACAAATGTCTTTGTCAGAGCAAAGTTTCACTTCATCTGCCGCGCAACCAAAGCCTCCGGAGCTAGCGCAAAGTTTGTATGAGTGGAAAAACCTCGGGGGCTAGCTAGCGTAAAGTTTGTATGAGTGGAAAACAGATACTAAACGAGAGTGTGAGAGTAGCCATATGAATGGTTGTAATCTGGGTTTCCAAATGTGTTCGATTTTTCTCTTGATTTCCATTTCGAATCACCACAAGTGAGTAGTTCTTGTACTATTCATCAGTGGGTACCAGAGCACGAACTAGGATCTGCTCCATTTTTTTTTCTGTCCGCCGTTCGCTGCTCTGTTTCTCTTCCCAGAATCCAATCCAATTCAAGCGAAATCAATTTTTTGATCACCGGCTCAAGATCAAGATCGGAGCTTCGTAAATTCTGCACGCGCTGCGTGAATATAGGCGCGTATTTATGATCGGTTCACGCGTCTTCTCCGTTCAAGATTGATCAAACTGAGGTAAATCCTAGTCAACATCCTTACAATATCTTCTGGCTTATTCGTTTGAGTGCATGAAGTTTTGATTTTAATAGTTTAAAGACGAAGTAGACAAACATGTATAGTGTTAAGGGATAAAAACTTTTTTAATGTCCAGTTACTCCTGAAGGGATGGGGTACCGCTAATCGGTATACAGGTAAGCCAAGTCCAAAGAAGATCAACCACCATACCGAGCACACTAGAGCTCCTGGCGAGAATCGAACTCTCTTCTTCCATATGGAAGGAGGGAGTGTCATTGGGCTACAAGCCCGTTGGCTCTTGCCCGCCTTATGAACACTTGTTTCACAAAATCGACCATTACGGAATCAATCTTGGACTCTGTTTTTTTTTTTTTTGCCAATTCTATTCCGAAAAATACTGTTGTAAATTCCAGGCCTATTTAAACGGCCAATCAAAGCAATTTTTTCACGCCCAGTTTCCCTCGTTTTTCCACGGAAAACTATGAAAATTGGAGTATTTAAATGATGGTGTTAATTGGCTCACAAGGTTTGCGGGATATGGTGGAGCAAGGCTATTCAGAACCGGCTTGAAAAGTAGAACAAGATAAATATACTAAGGCTCAGAAAACAGCGTTTAGAGAAACACAGAGAAGAGATAAACAAGCCTGTACTTGATTTATCAAGGCATTGAAAAATTTCCCCTACTGCTACCTCTAAACAAGCATGGGATGTTCTCCTGAGTTCCCATCGTGGAATTGAGAGAATGCAATATGAGTTCACCTCTAAGTTTTACGAGCTGAATTCAAACTGTTTAAAATGACTAAATCTGTCAGTTTTTGAGATATTTGGTGCTAAGGTGACAAAATGGAAGACACGCATGTCTTGGAGAAAGTACTTCAATCCCTTACTTCGATGCTTGAGCATGTCCTCGTAGGCGTCCTCCAGTTCCCTAGAACAAGCTCCAGTCCAAGTTGATTGTGTGTAAGGTAGATTGGGTACCTGAGGGTAGTCCAAACCAACGAGATCCTGAAGGCGGGGTGCCAAAGGCGGAGTTGGAGAGAGCCCAAGGCAGATCCGAGAGAGACGTAGTGGCAGTAGAGAGGGTAAGTAATGCCCTCCGTGTTGTATCAATGAGTGGGTTTGGCCAAGAGTGAGAGAGCCTCTAGAATGCTCGGGAAGTGTCCCTTACATAGGTGAGGAGAAGAGGACAGGTGGAAGGTCCCTAGAGGTCATAGACCTGAAGGCCTAGGGTTAGACCTATGAGGTTGGCTGTCAGAGGTTCAGATGGTAGGTAAGTTACACCTCCCAAGGTCTGAGGAATTCAAAGGTTCAGAAGGTAGGTATGATACATAGACTGAGGAGTTGTCATTCAGTCAAAGGGTATGCCTCTCTCTTTAAGATTGGTTTGAAACCTCCAGATGATCCCTTGAGCTCAAGCCTCCAATCCACAGTCCTCCTTCAATCCCGATCAACTTTGGCCCTGCCTCAGCCCAAGTGTAAATCATCGACTTCAGGGGTGGGTAGTGCTCTGTATGTCGACCTCAGGGTTGTCCCTTGGCCAAGACAACCCTCGCCCCTAGAACCACTTTGTCTCCTTCAGTCCTTGGAGCTCGGTACCATGTACCTACAACGTTCAATGAGAATAATGAAGAGCAAGAGGGACTTCTCAACAAGGAAGAGGCAGAGGGTGTGACTATCGAGGAAGAGGTTCTGGAAAGGCAGAGATGGACGAGGTGCAAGAAGTGGAGGGAGAAATCAACAGCAGCAGCAACCAAGAGGAAAAGGAGGGACAAATCATCAACAGTCAGGGAAAAGAGGAAGAGATCGAGGCAGAAGAACTAAGAAGGCAGCAGAGACGGTTACCTGAACAGTTAGAATTATGAGAATTTTTTATGTCTGGTGTTATAACTGTTATGGCTAGTTATGACTTCAAAAGCAAAGCAACTGCAGGGCTTCAAGTTGTTGGCAAGCAAGAGCATGGTAGAAGGCTTGACCCACAACAACTGTCGGAATGAAGTCTGTGAAAGTTGTGTCTTGAGAAGCATCATCAAACCAGCTTTGGAAAAAAAGTCAACTGGAGAGCGAAGCTGGCGCTGGAGCTAGTTCACACTTCACACAGATGTGTGTAGCCCGTTGAAGCCAATTTTCAACAGGCAAAATAGATACTTCCAACCTTTATTGATAACTATAGTAGCAAAACAAGGGTATATTCTCTGAACCAAACTCTGAAGTGTTTGGAGTGTTCAAACTTAAAAGAATTGAAGGACCTTGTGGAGAGACAAGGTGGCTACCAAATCCAGACGTTGCTGTCAGACGCGAGAGTTAGCAACTTGAAAGCTTGATTTGTTTGAGTGGAAAAGAGAGAAACAAGAGTGTGAGAGAGAGTTAGCAATTTGAAAGCTTGAAATCTGGGTTTGGAAATTAAAGTGTGGATAGAAACCGTTAACAATTTTGATCATGCTAGTTTTTCTGCCTGATTAATCTTGACAGCATAAATTGCAGGAGAAAACTTTGGAATTAAAGATTTATCCGCAGTTGAATATTGTTGGTTTGTGATAAATTGCAGGAATAAGAGATTGAGAGAAACCATGACAGATAGCCTGCCCATTTCAATATTTTTACAAAAATTACAGAAGCTTCGACTGCTAGCAGAGGACAGATTTTTGTTTGCACCACTGAGAAATAAAGTGGATAAAATCGTAACCGACCTAAAACAGATTTTGATCTTCCTTGAACAAGAGAATGCCAGTAGCAAAACATTGATGGCTCAGCTTCTTCCCATTCTTTACTCTGCAGAAGACATCATTGAGAGTTTCCTCCTAAAGACAACATACACGAGGCACATGGGTGTCTTTAATAAGATTACTAAAATGCCCTTATTGGCATTCTCACCATGGAGCCAAGTACAATTGAGCTGCAAAATGAAGGAAATTGAAAAGAGTCTCAGAGCTGTATTAATTAAATTTGGAAAAGTAGACAAGACTGTCGATCTGGTTCCTCAACCTTTGGGACTTCTTAGAAGGCACAGCAACTCTGCCCAGCACTGTTATGTTGAAACACCGGATCTACTAATTGGACGTGGAGACACTGAAAAGGACATGGTGGGTCGACTTATTAACGATGATGAGGAAAACCTCAGAGTCATTTCACTAGTCAGCGAAGAATCACTTGGGAAGACTGCTCTGGCTAAGAAGGTGTACAACAGACTAGATATTCGGCAGCATTTTCAGTGTTGTGTGTGGGTCCATGTTCCGGAAGACTTTACGTATAAGGATCTATTGCTTATCATAATTGCACAGATTCCCATAGGCGTAGTGAAGAACGTCGAGCTAATGAGCGAAGGCCAACTGTCTGTTATGCTTTTTCAGATTTTCATGGATCTCAAGTTTCTGATAGTCTTAGATAACTTACCCACGGTTGATGTATGGCGCAAGCTTGTTCGTCCCTTTGCAGACACGAGGAACGGAAGTAGGGTCATCATTACTACGCGCAATGCTGATGTGGCGTCGCAGGTGGACCCATGGAGTTTGCCAGTGGGTCTGGAGAGGTTAACTGAGGAGGACAGTTGGCTATTGTTCTTGAACAAGGTAGGAACACCAGAACATAATAAGGGCTTGGATAAATTTTCAGATCATTTGAGTAGTTTCAGGGTAGAAATCCTGAGAATATGTTGCGGTTCGCCTCCTGTAATTGTACTGTTGGGAGGAATGCTGTCAACCATGGAATTGAGTAAGTGGTCAAATGTAGTTGATCATCTCTCACATCTCTGTGGTAAAGATGATCATTCAGTACTTCTCTCAAGTATTTTAGCTTTAAGCTACCGTAAACTACCATTTGTGTTAAGGCCTTGTTTCCTCTATTTGGCTCTCTTTCCGAAGATGTATGAAATACCGATACGAAGGCTGTTGCACTTGTGGCTTGCCGAGGGGTTTGTTGAAACTTTAACCAAGGTGACAAGCGTTGTCCCTGAAGATGTGGCCCAGTCTTACTTGGAAGAACTAGTGTGCAGAAACATGATTGAGATAGCAAGGAAGAAGCTGGATGGAAGTCCGAAAACATGTCGTTTGCCTTGTTTTCTTCACGATGTCTTTTTGTCAAAAGCAGAGGATATAGGATTTCTTCATGTTCACCATGGCCAGTCCGATTGTACACCCAAGTCCAATTTCGTTGTTCGGAGACTAGCAGATCAGTACGTCGGCGTCAAGTCTACTTCGGAATATCATACCCAAAAGCTTTGTTCATACCTTTCTTTTGAAACACAAAAGCGTAACACATCCAACAGAGAAATTGCGATGTTGCTTAAACTAATAATGAGGAAGAAGAGTAGTGCTTTCTTGTTGAAGGTGTTTGATCTAGAGAATATCTACAGACCTGTGCTACCTGACAAGCTAGGTGAACTGCAAAACCTAACATACATAGGCTTGCGATGGACTGGACTAAATTCTTGTCCGGCGTCCATTGGCGATCTTCCATGTTTGGAGACTTTAGATTTGAAGTATACGAATATAACCACTTTGCCGAGTTCAATTTGGAAGGCGAAGAACCTTCGACATCTCTATATGAATGAGGTGTCCATTCCTAAGCCATCAAAAGAGCCTTCGGCCTACCTACAAACCTTAATGGGGCTACAAATCGGTTCCAAGGACCCCGATGAGTATGGGTTGAATCGGTTGACAAGCCTTAGGAAACTGCGACTGACGTGCCATTCGAAAGCAGTAAAAAAGATATTAAATTGCGTCTCTGGGCTGGGTAACCTTCAAACCTTGAAGTTGAGATCAAGAGATCCATTCGGCCAACCATTAGACATCTTCTTAGGCAATGAACTCAAGGTCCATCAGTCTCTTTCAAGCTTATCCTTGTTTGGAGTACTAAAACATGACATAGGTAACATTCCGCAAAACATCAAAACCCTTGCATTGTCAATGTCACAACTCGAAGAAGATCACCTGCAGTTGGTAGGAAAATTACCGCAGCTGAACATCCTTGGTCTTTTGGCTCGCTCTTATTCAGGCAAGAAAATGGAATATTGTCCAGGGGACTTTCCGGAATTGCGTGTCTTAAAATTGTGGATGCTAGAAAATCTAGAGGAGTGGTGGGTGGAGAAAAGTGGCCTGCCCAAACTTGAAGAAATGGAAATTAGAGGTTGTGGAAAATTGAAAAGGTTTGACGGATTAGAGCATTTGCCTACCCTGAAGGAATTGGTTTTGACGAACATGCAACCGGAGTTTGTAGCAGATGTTGGGAAGAGGTTTGGCACAGTATTGCTCACAAACGAGTGGAAGGCTTCCTCCTCACTTGTATGTATGTAGCTCTCTTCTGTTTCCATATGTTCTTTGCGTCTGAGATGGAATATGACCTGTCTTTCGACTCTTTCCTTTTTCGTCATTTCTATTTTCATGTACTAGAAATAGTCACTACTCTTTACACCCATAAAAGAACAAATTTAATTCCTCTCCTAGTGTAACCTTAAGGGAGTAAGCAATTGCTTGCGCTGAATATGTACTTGGTGACTCATGTTGCAATTTGCAAGCCATGGCGGATGCAGGATTTGTACAAAGCGGGGGCCCGAATCACATGTATATTTACATTGAGAACAAAAACTATATTCTGTAATATAAATATTACTATTTACGAGTCTCAGAAGAAGACGAGATTGTCTACATATACATAATGGCATATAATTTTACAAGTTATAACCATATATAGAAATTTTATTAACTTTTTTTCACTCAAGAGACATGCAGGGGCCAAGTTTATAGAACTTTTCCAAATTAACCTGAATATATAGTATAGTTAGTGGGATAAGTGCATGGGCCTGGGCCACCAGTTGCACCCCTCTCTGTCCACCCCTGGCGGCAAGTCAAAGAGTCACTTAGAGTGCATCATCTCTTCCGGGGTTTTTTTTTTTGTTTTTGTTTTTTTTTTCCTTTAGGGATCTCTTCGTCAAGGAACCATTATTTTCATCATTCAATCAGTATGTATTTGTTGAGACGGCAATTAAAGAGTCTTTTCTCTATTTTCAAACTTGGAGAGAGACAGAGAGAAAAAGTGTACAATGACTTTTGCTGCTTCTTTGAAGGGCACTTGGCGCTTCAAATTTATATAACTGGTAGGTTTTATTCCTCCGTGGAGGTTCTCTTACTCTTCATGAGTTTTGTCAACAGATCTATATATGAGAGTATAGATACTGCCTTCATAAATGTAAATGCCTGGTGTGCATCTACTCTAGATAAATGTAATACCTCTTGAATTATTCTCATTGTTTGAACTATCCAAAGTAAGCCTTGAGTACATGTCGTTTCAATGATTAGGGAACTCACATGGACACTCAGATACACGTATAGTGTGTGGTTAACTGTTGGATATAATGAGTAGGTTTTTGAGTGCCGAATGTACTTAATAGAGCTCAAGGACACGGGGATCCAAATGCCAAAATATTCATGGTCCTGGCCATATTTTGTTTGTTTCCTAGGATAATGGGATTTACAAGGGCATTTTATAGGAGTCCTACAAATAGTTGCATTCAAATAACGCAATTTGATTGCTAGGTGAAAATCAAACCAAACATGTTGGACATGGATACCACATACTCTATCTTGGTATCGGGTATCCGACACAGGTACTTATTATATCTAAGAAGAGCCCGTGTAACCTAGGATTACATTGACACGTGTCTTCTCTATCTAAAGTATACGATGCTTGATTTGTGTGGGTAAAAAGTTAAGAACAGTAATCCTTCCCAAAATCAAGAAGAGGAAAAAAAAAAAAGTGATATTGCTGCCATCCTAGTCATGAATTAGAGATTTCGGTGTGGGATTCTAAGTGTATTTTTCTCTGTTAACGTAGGATTAATACTCGTGGAGGCCAGAAGATGGTACAAAGAGGGACTTGTTTACTGAAGAATTTTCAAGCTGTATTACCCCCTGTTCACAGCACTGTTCTTGTATAGTGTACACTTTCTTGTGCAACTTAATTTTCAGCTGGTGTCTGGCTTTAGTTGAATAAATTTGAGTCGTGCGGTCACGAAGAGATTCACTCGCAGGATTGAAAGCGATGTACTTTCATTTGTGAACTAGTTTCTGAAGCATAGTTCTGTATGTGTACTGCTTTTCTTTTTTTGCTTGTTTATGCATTTGGGCTGTATTTTGAATAAGAATTTGAGGTATACTTTCATCAGAACCGACCTGTACTTTCATAAGACAATTGTAAATTTCTCTGCTTGGATAGTCGTTGGCAACAACTTATTTCCAATTGTCTATCAGCTTGGATGTAGGGTTATAGTTGGGTTGATTTGGTCACAAAACACTTCCATGTGTTTACCCATTTCTTGACTTTTACAGGAGTGACATCAACCTTCCCCATATCGTTCCAATTTTATTGGATGTTTCCCGAAGGGACATCAACCTTGGAGCATCTGCAGTAGAATTTACAAAATTTTGCCCAAAAACCGTAGTTTTGCTACCCAGCCTGCTCTTCTCTACAAATTCTACCTCTGTATCATTTTTGTTGCTGATTAAGACTTGCATGATTGAACCGTCAAGACTCTTGGTTTTTGACATTTGCTACCTCTGCTCGAGATGCTATAAGAGTCTACACACTTTCAAATTATACATAGATGACATGACAGGAATCATGCACATTTGTTTCTTCTCTGTTCTGTAATGCACTCAGTGAAATTCCATGTGCACTTCTTCTCTGTGCATTTTTGTTGCTGATTCAAATTTCAGAGTCCACTTTTGTTTCTTCCACAAGCTAAACATACACGGATGAAGGAAACTCAGTTTTCAATTGTCTAATGAGCTGAAGACTCTTGCAGTAATTGATACTTCGTTTATTGTCACTAGAGAGCATGTCTTAAAGGCTCAAAACCATCGAAGAATGGATCCCCTCTTCTCAAAAAGGTACCTATTGGCCGAGAAGAGAGTGCGAGGCTGCGGCATAGGAGTATTGTTGGGGAAGCTTCCCAACTGCAATCCACATTGAACTTTCTCACCTTTTTAATCAGGGAAAGAAAACAAAAACTCTCACCTTCACACTTGGGCCGCTAGCTTCTCAACCCATATTATATATGATCCTTCCATCGCCTGCTCTTAGGGGGAAATGTTTGTTAGCATAATCAAAATAGCCACATCTCTCACCTTGATCTACCTAAATTGTTATATTGGAAAAATCTTCACCTGACTAAAGGGGCACCAAGGTGCGTAAAGAACAACCACAAGAGGCGCCCACCGGTCCTTCTGTTTCATCGAATTCCCCATCCCAACCTGCTAAGATTCACACAACACTTTGTGGGCTTCAAAATATTTCAGGATACACCATTTCCATTCCAATTGAATCGTCCTATGTTTTCTTTCTTGATATTCCCTTAAGGGGTCCACATTCCTTGGCCTTGGCATCCTCCTACCACCCTCCCGTCTCTCTCATTGAGATATACACTTCTGAGTAAAACGAATAAACGGGGCGCTTACAAACGGAAAGCCCAACAGATTGTGGACGATGATAGAAGCTAATGATAAACCGGCCCCCAATTTGTTGACACTGCACTTTCTGTGAGAGCTTTTGGAGAAAGCTTTGGTTATGGGTGAAGGTGATTTGGAAGAGAGAGAGAGAGAGAGAGAGAGAGAGAGAGAGAGAGAGAGAGAGCAATCTAGCATTGCAGAAGTGGTAACACATTGTACCATAGAGGGAGAAAAAAGGAGGCCATACAGATGCTTGCTCATAGCCAAAACACTAAATAAGCCCATAGGGCCCTATAAAATCAATTTTCCTCTGTGTATCAATTAGGGGGAGTTGAATACTGATAAAAAGTCTTCCATTGTGAAATACAGAGGTTTAGTTCTCTATCAGAACCAATTGCAGGTCTTCGCCCTTTGAAATGGGACTCTTCTCTTCCGTTCTTTTATTTTTATTTTCTGTTACGGGAAAGTTTGTATCACGTGATTACTGCAATCGTGATCACCGTACTAGAGATACATGCTATAAATCAGAAGTTAAATCGATTATATCTGAAACTTAAAGCCGATATTCAGAAGACATATTCCTCATATCCACAAATCGATCAGAATTGAACCACCCAAAAATATTGGAACTTTTTCGAGTACTTAAACGGGACGACAAATCGCTTCCCTCGCCGACTTCATACTATAGTCATGGATTCGGCTGCTCCGGCTCGCAAGTGGGTGGCATGGCTTTGCATTATCGGCTTTATTGTGACCTTTACGTTCGAGTGAGTAATCATATACCTGCTGGAAGCCACCAAGGTAAAACCACTGCCCTCATTTTGTTCGAAGGTACCTTTGGCTCCATCCGTGGCTACACCGCCTACACCATCAGCCTCGACTCTCTCGGAGGATGCAGCAGTGTCATCGCTCTTGCGGCAATTTTGTTTTCTTCGTTATCCGTGGTTTGTATGCTATGTTGTGGCACCCGTATACATCGTGCACTCGAGCCCCACGCGCCTCGAGTGAACATTTTCTATATCGCTTTCCCAGAAATGCTATTAGTAAAGAACGGTGCAAAGAAGGCAACAAAGACCTATGTGGAAAGTTGGTGGGTCCCACTTGTCCCTTCTCTCAGTTTTACAAACGCAGGCACGCGGGATAAAAAGGAAAAACCGACTTCAAAATTCAAAAATTGGAAATTTTGAAATTTAAGAGCCCAAACCACCCAGAAATTTCATTCTCTTCTCTCTCTCTCTAACACTCAAATATTTCTCTCTCTCCACCGAATCAATTGCTTCTCATCTCCATCGCAACCCACCGACCCACCACCATCGAACGCACACCCCCACATCATCGAAGCAATCATTGCTACCGTATACCACCGGAGCCCTCCCCGACGCCGCCCCTCCACCACCATCGACAACCACTTTTGAGTTTCAGTGTTGCGTTCGTGTCTGCTCTCTCTCTCTCTATTTTTTGAATTTCGAAACTTACAAGTTTGCTATTTACCCAAAACCACTTCGATTCGATTTGTTCTTCGTGATTAGTTGATCTAATCTCGTCAATGGTTTTTGTAAATTTTCAGAGTTAATTCGTTGATCTGATCTCGTCAGTCCTATCTGGTGGGTCTGTTTGAGGACACTAAGTTGTGAGCCATTCATGCCAATAGGGTTACCATCATGCCCAAAGACATCCAGCTCGCTAGGCAAATTTGTGGCGAACGTGCTTAGAAGGATATGATGATACCATTTTGTTGCTTTTGAAGTTCATTTATTAAGAAGACTAGATAGACGATGTTTTTATTTGGTGGAGGAGTTGCTGTCATGGAGTGGAACTCCATTCTCTCTCTCTCTCTTTTTTTTTTTGTTAACTTTAGCTATTCTATTTGTTCCATTGACAGAGTGAATGAAAGTTGGTTTTTGTGCATTTGCGATATGAATTTTGCACCCAAGTCAACTGATGACTATGAACGTTAGGTTATGATGGAGTAATTGGTTTTAATTGTGCTGCAATCTCATATCTTGAATGTTGGTTTATCAGAACTCAACTGATTAACAATGTGCTTTATTCTTCATCCGGGTGAGGATTATTGGTACTTTAGAAGCATTCAAATTGACAATATTGGATGAAATTGATTAATGGTACAAAAAATGTGTGCCAAATGGATTAGAAACCTTGTATGAGAGCTTGAAAAACATACAATTAGATTGCATATTTGTAGCAGTGTAGTTGTTACTAATAAAATTCATTACAGGACATCGAATGCAACTTTTGTTGCCTTTTGGTAAACTTTCACCAAGTATAGGCACTTTCAGTAGTGACTCAAGTTTTGGGATCAAGCTAGAACCTCTAGATCAGACAACCCATTTTAACATGGGAACCAAACAAAATCATACTATATACCAATTACGAGGAAAATGGACAAATATCTTGTTAACTCTGTGGCTCCTGATCTTCCACTCCTACATATATCTAGAGATTTTGGTTCTAATAAAAAAGAATAGAAAAGAAAAGAAACAAAGATCTTTATAATATGCTCCTTGATACAAGTAACACAATTGAATAACACAAGTTCATCGTCATAACTACTCCACCGGCGTTTCGGGCCGCCACAAAGGCACTGCCGTATCATTTGACCGGAAACTCAGATCTAAGTAGTCAAACAACCCGTCTAGAGCCACATACTCGTTGTTGTTAAGCCCGCCGTTGAAGCTAACTTCGTGGCCACCAATTTCAAACTTGAACGAGTCGTAACTCGGGATTTGATCATCAACCCTCTACAACTCACTGAGTTCACCAGACCCGTCAGCCGGAACACGGATTAACTCCGATACCTCACTGGGAGACCGTTGTGGCGTCATCAAAGGCTTCTAGAAAGTCGTGCACAGATTTGAATCATCAAGGTTACCGATGAGGTGCTTGAGCCTGTCCACATTGGGCAAGTCCAACTCGGACTCGTGGAGTCATCTCGAATTCATTTCTTGTTACTCGGCTAGTCCATGGATAGTTGCACAGGGAGAGAATGAAACACATGACGGGCAATGAAGTGGTCTGGGACTCTGGGGTCAAATGTTAGCGAGAGAGAGAGATGTGGTTTAAAACTAAAATTTTTGAATCGTGCGCCCATTTTGCCAAAATTTTGAATTTGGTTTTTCATTAATTGACGAGATTAGATCAACAAATCATGAAGAACAAATCGAATCAAAGTGGTTTTGGGTAAATAGAAAACTTGTAAGTTCGAAATTTAGAAGAGAGAGAGAGAGAGAGAGAGAGAGAGAGAGAGCAGAGCAGAGCAGACACGAACGTAACACTGAAACTCAAAAGCGTTTGTCGATGGTGGTGGTGGGGCGGCGTCGGGGAGGGCTCTGGCGGTATACTGCGGCAATGATTGCTTCGGTGATGTGGGGGTGTGCGTTTGATGGTGGTGGGTGTCGGCGGGTGGTGATGGAGATGAGAAGCAGATGATTCGGTGGGGAGAGAGAAATATTTGAGTGTGAGAGAGAGAAGAGAATGAAAACTTCTGGGTGGTTAGGCCCATAAATTTCAAAATTCCCAATTTTTGAATTTTTGAAGTGGGTTTTTCCTCTTTATCCCGTGTGCCTGCTTTTGTGAAACTGGAAGAAGGGACAAGGGGGACCCACCAACTTTCTACATAGGTCTTTGTTGTCTTCTTTGCACCGTTCTTTACTAATAGCATTTCTGCGTCTTAGTTCCAACAGTTTGATGGCCTTGGTTGCCTTTTGTTTGATCCATTAATGGTGTCATGCAATCTTGTGCGGAATTGCTTTGGGAATATCATTCTTGCCCTGGGTAATGTTTTTAGTTTTTAATATAGCTTTTTTTTAGTTTTTAATTTTAATATTAATTTTTTTCAGATGCTATGAAAACTGGCACGAACTTCCAAAAAGGTCAATTAAATTACTATAGAAGGGGCCCCAAGTTATGGAGTGACCACACCAGTAAGGTTACGGTTGGTGGGTTCGGATTTGGTTAAAAAGGAAGAAGAATAACTGAATAAGTCAGTTAGAATCTATGCAAAGAAACTAGAAAACCAATAGCAAGAGTTAATTGCCTTGGTAATATTGTGCATCAATAATTCACTCACTATATCAAGTCTTGGTAAGTCATCCGTACTAGAAAATCTCACCTTAAAAATTGATCAACCAAGAAGCAGGGAGATAAATTTGAAGAGTGATACTAGATGTATGCATTCATTTAGTAAATATAGAGACTCTACCAAGAGTCAAATGTAGGAAATAAACTAGATTCCAAATACATTTTCCCTGAAGAGTAGATTTCAAGCATTGGAAAATATTATGGCACAACTTCAATCTCCACCACATCTAGATCTAGATTCCACTAGGGATGGCAACGGGGAGGGTCGGGGGTGGATACCACTATCCCCGTCCCTAATCCCCGAACCCAAACTCATCCCCATCCCCGCCCCGATCCCCACCGGGGATTTATTTCTACCCTCCATCCCCGCCCCAAACGGGGAACGGGGAACGGGGATCCCCACGGGGATTCGGGGATCCAAAGATTCCAAAACTTTTTAAGAAAATAGTCACCAGCCGTTAGAAATTACAAACCTTGAAACTAAATTCCAGAAAAGAAAAAAAAATCTAAGCTGCCATTACAATTTACAAACCAAATGCCGAGGAAAACAACCACAGTTGCAACCATAGTGCCATTACAAACCAAATCGAAATAAAAACAGTCAGCAGATAACCAAGAAAAACAGCCACAGTTGCTGCCATAGTGCCATTACAAACCAAATTAAAATGAAAAGAGTCACATATCTGTATATATATACTAGGACAGTAGGACCAGTGGGGTCAGGGGTGGGGATCGGAGAACCCTAAGTTAATAAGTTATGTATATATAAATATAATATAATTGTTATATATAGGAGGCTACGGGGCGGGGGCGGGGGCGGGGACGGGCGGGGCGGGGCGGGGCGGGGCGGGGATGGGGCGAGTACCAACTCATATCCACCCCCTACCCGTTCCCCACTTTTTTTTAAAAATTATCCCCATACCCTACCCGATCCCCAAATAATCCCCGAATCCCCTACCCATTTGGGGCGGGGAACGGGGAGGGGCGGGGCGGGGCGGCTGAAATTGCCATCCCTAGATTCCACACCACTATAATTCAGCTCGCATTGCACATATAGACATACAATTATGTGGCTACTAAAAGTAGATAATTATTAAGGCACTCTGACTGTGTGATTCTTAAGGATAGAATGTTGAAGAGAATCCAATCTTGATCTAATTAGTTGCTTTTATTTGGGAAGAGAGCTCAGTTGATCAATTCTATTCTTTTGAGCATCCAGGTTTATTGGTCTTCTATAATCATTCTTCCTAAGAAAACAATGAAGGAAATTGAAAGCCTACTTGGTGCTTTCCTATGGAAAGGTTTGGAGTTGAAATCCTCTAGAGCTAAGGTTGTTTGGGCTGCTGTCTGTGTTCCTAAGAAGGAACGAGGTCTGGGCTTCAAGAGGCTCATTGAGTGGAACAGGGCTTCAATGTTAAGGATTCATGGGCAATCTACAAAAAAGAGGATATTTTGTGGGTCAAATGGATTCACTCTAAAGTAATAAAGAATCGTTGTATCTGGTCTATGGATCTTCCTCACTATTCATCTTGGACGCTAAGGAACTTAAGAGATGGTCAGAGGTTTATTCAAAATAGGATTGTGGATGGATGTAACACTTTTCTATAGTTAGACAATTGGCATTCCCTTGGCCCTCTGTATATGAAGTATGGGAATAGGGTGGCTTTCAATTTAGGGAGATCCCTTAATGCGAAAGTTAGTTCTATAGTCCATAATGGGGGATGGAGATGGCCTAGGAACAGAAATGTTAATATTAAAGAGATCATGGATAATACTGCTCCTGACCTGATTACCCATGAAGGAAGAGAAGATACAGTTCTCTAGACTCTGACTACTAATGGTTGTTATTCTACCAAGTCAGCTTGGGAAGCGTTGCGCTCCAAAGCCCCTAAAGTTGGTTCATGGCCCATGGTTTGGTACAAAAAACATGTCCCAAGATATGGGCGGAGGCACTCAGGGACAAGTGGAGTCGAGTGACCCCACTCACTTTGATTTTCCACAATAACATTTGATATAGTTTACAACCAAAAATTTCTATTTTGAACCCATAAAAAATCTCCAAATTGTCCCAACTTGTATTAAATGCATAGAAATTCCAAACGTTCTTTTCTTTTCGAGAGTTGATAGTACTAGAAATTAGACTATCATACATTATTTTTTCAAATATAACAAGTCTTTTGGGGCCAATTATGAGGCAAAAATGAATTATTAGTGCATATCAATCTTAGAGCATCCGAAATGGGTGTGTTAAATTTGTGTATCAAAATATTTGTTAAAGTGTGTATTAGGATAAAAATGGGTCCCACAAGTGTGTTAGATATTGCTAACTTAAGAGTGTGTTAGAACATCCACAATTAGTGATATATTTGTGTGTTAAAATGTGTATTAGGATAAAAATGGGTCCCACAAATGTGTATTAAGAGTAGTGGACATTGATGTTTTATGGTTGATGTTTGTATTTATAGCTATGAGACCCACTTATTGTTTGCTAGCTTCTTTGCCAAACGTGGCGGAGCCCACTTGTCCTTAATGTTAATAGGAATGATTTTAGATTCAAAGTCCAAACAACATTAAGTTGCACGTTTTGTCTTTATTCAAAATTTTTTGCGTTTATTAATTTTGTGTCAAATTTTTGTGGATTATTTTGAAAAATAACCTCTTTTTTTAAAAAGTACACTTTTTTACATTTTGTCCTTTCAAAATTTTTTTTGCGTTTGTTAGTTTTGTGCTAGACTTTTGTGGATTATTTTGAGAAATAACCACTTTTTTTTATTTCCAATGGAGGACAATGCTACAGTATTACGTTTCTTGAATTATGATTAATTATTACTCCATATGCTTGTAACCTTTAAACGTTTTACTAAAATCTTTTCTTCATTGTTCAAGAAAATTAATCTTTTTATGCTTGTACGTAGAATATTCTCATGTTTTACTTATGTTGTTTCATACAAATCCTGAATTTGTTCAAGTTCAAAGTAATTAATAAATTTATTTAGTTAATGAAAACGGCGTAGTTTTAAATTAAATTGAGGAAGTTTAGGACGTCACATTCAACATTCATGTAAATGGAATGGAGATCTCCAATCCACACATGGAATAGAGAGGATGCAGATCCATATTGCTGGCAGTCCGATTCCCTGTCCTCCATCTCCGACCACATATATTCGACTCCACACCAATAGACAAGTACAAAATATCTGCATTATATAGTAAAATACAAGGTTTTTGTCACCCAGAAAAGGAATTATAGGATGCCAACCTACTTAAAATGAGGATCTAATATTCAAATATTTAAAACTTTAGCCAGAATAATTATACAAGTAATTACTTTTTGCAAAGTAAAGTAAAAGAGATGCAATAACTAAGAAAAGAACCAAGAAGGTTGAATTACAAATCCGCAAGATTTTAGTTAACTTTTGGTTTTATGATTTTTTTTTTTGATCGGCAAAATAAAATTTTATTAATCTTTGAGAACAGATACAAAGATTAAACGGACCATAGGTACCCAGCAAAAAAGTCATTCAAAAACCAAACCCTAAAAGATGGCAAGAAGCCAACCAGAACACCACAACCCAACAACATACACCCAAAGCAAACCAAAGCCAAAATAAACCAAAAACCACACAGAGAAACAGACGAAAACACCACCAACAAGATGGATCCGATAAAACAAAATTTGTTTTATGATATAAAATTTGAATAACTGTAAATGTTTCCAACAAAACTGAATGTGGATCTGATGTGGTCATTTTATAGCCCTCGAATTGTTTTATAATCGATGATCCAAAAAAAAAATTTGTTTTATCATCCACGCAAAAGCCAAGTGAATCAAATGTGCAATACATATTTGCAACACGCTACCTTCCAACACTTCTACGCAATGAGTTGTGGGATACAGCTTTTGTAGTCCAACCAACTGGGATTGACTCAATTGGTCATTAAGCCGAGGATTTGAGCCTTGTCATGGCAAGAACCCCCTCCCCAGGCTACGGCATATGCATATCCTGTAACCAGGGCAAAAATCGTATAGCCCACATCCAACCTGTCTATTGTGCAGCAAGAGGAGGCAATATATGTTTCTACCTATATCGATTTGTCCCATAATCAAATTGACTTGTTAAATTGACAAGGAGAATAAGCGCCGCAAGAGCAATAACATGAAAAGAAGCACGTTGGGTGGTCGGTCTTCGTCAGTTGCTTTCCTTTTGCGATTGAACGAGATTGGTGTTTGTTGCTCAATCGCTTTTCCTAGCCTATATCGACTTTCTTACTTTCTTTTACAACCATACCTCTCCACACGTCAACTGTCAGCGTAAACCTGCTGATGAAATGCTATGGACAACGATCTTTGCCTCGTCACTAACCAGATGAACGTTGGTGATTCATGCACAATATCTTGCATTGTGCTCACCTTTGCTCACTTCTGCCTTCATTGAGCACAGGATGTGGCAGCACACACATGCTTTGTGAAACAAGATGGCAGACATAAGATGAGGGGCCTTCCAACTGACTGATCAAACATAAACTACAGCTCTAGTTACAAGGATATCAAAAGCAACTAGCCGATGTAATGTAAGACAAAATATTACCGTTAGAAGATTGCAATTGCTAGAAGTACCGTTGAGCTTTGTTAGCTAAGGGTCCAAAGCAAACTTTCAAGATTCAATTCAACAACTAGCCGTTACACAATGCTACTGGAAGCTATTTTTGATGTAGCAGCCAGTAAAACACTAAACGAAAGCTTAGCTATACAGGATTAGCTTTTGGAAACACACTTGAACGGCAATAATGATATGCTGCACATAAAAAAGCCTTATACTTGCTTGAGCAAACATTACAGATAAACAAGCTTTTTTATGAGATTGAATTCAAAAAAAGCCTTACACTCGCTTGAGCAAACAATACACAGAAACACAATTGCAAAGTAAGCTGGAGAAAGAAGGCAACAAAACAATCAAATAGACATTTAAGCTTTTTATATTATTTGGCAACACGACGACATCTCAATAACGATACACTAGCTCACATTGACATATCAATATTATACAGCAGCAGAAGATTACATTCCTTTGTTAGCACGTTTCCCCTAATGCACCGAAACACCTTCCTACATCACATTCACACATGTACAGCAACAAATGCTGTGCAATGGAGGAGTTGATTAGTACATGAAAGATTGCAGCTTATATTGTCTAAGTTAAAGTCTCAAATTTTAGAGCATGAATTGATCGTAATCTGGCATGTATATGGACGATTAGCTTTTGTTGCTTGCTATTACAAGTTTTTATAACACGTTCTTTCATATTTCACATATAGGTCACCAATTGCTGTTTCTTAAGAGCCCGCATAATGAGATACGAAGAAAGCACATCTTGGCTATAGCATTTTCGTTAGATTGATGACTATGGGCTCAAAGGTTAGAAACATACAGTATTAATGGTTCAAATCTCATGCTTTAACATTGAAGTCATGTGCTTCTGTGAAATCTGTAGCAGGACGATTGAGTAAAGAAATATAAACTACAGATAGGGAACAAGACATGATAATGTATTTAATCCTGGCGGATATTTATTTGTGTGATTACTATGTATAAGGAAATTATTTAGGAGATTTATTTGTTATTTAAGAGTTTGTATTTCGATAATTTTGGGCTGTGTCCCTGTGGAGCTAAATAGTGGTCAGCTATTGGTTATACAGTGGGGAAACAGAAATGTTGAAGGAGCAACTGCTGGGATCAATTGTCTCGATAAGACCACATTGATGGATCTTCGGATATCAAAGATCTGGAGTCAGGACGATCAAGAATGTCACAGAAGAAGACTGATCTGGTAGTGCCAGTCCGATATGATGATGATGGTCAGCCGACAATGATTTACGGTGCTAAGATTTGAATGATGGTGTGATCCAAGTTGAAATTGGTGATGAGTACTGTAGCTGCAACAAATCTGGTGGTGAGTACGAGGATGGGATGAGCAACGAACTCATGACGGTAAACATACCCAAGCAGTGAAGATTTGCGATGGTGACGGCACAAGCCACGTGGATGCTGAAATGACTGTCGAACTGTCTTTTTTTGGTTTCTTTTCTAAGTGAAGAAATTGATGGAAGCAAAAACGAGCACTGATATGGATCGATGTTTGCTCTAGTATGCAGGACGATTAAACAAAAGAAATATGAAGTCTTACGTATGCACACCTAAAGAAGCCCTAGAAATCTACAGCTAGGGATGCAATGGCATCCACGACAATACTCAACAGAAATTCGTTCCATAGCATAAAACTAATTCAATAAATGGAAACTTCCACATGATAACTGCAAATTAAGATAAATATCATACCAAATTCAAAGGATAAGCCCTCATAACAACTAAATCTTCTAAAACATATGCTTATATAGTAATTTTACACAGACAAATTATTTCCAGGATCAAATAAGAATATCATGTCTTGTTCCTATCAAGACCCTGATTAGGTATTCGTTTTATGGTAAAAATTTGAGACAATAGCGCAACAAAGTAACTCAGATAAAGAGATATTCACTGAATGGAATACTGAATCTGGGTGTTGAAGTGATCTCTGAATTAGTGATAGAGAGCCAATATCGTCATGTCCTTGCCATATTTACCATTACAATAAACATTTAAGCGAGCATCATGTAACGCGCATTTCTTACAGGCAGGCCTCTACAAGTGACTTGATGCGACCAAGAGTTGAGAAATTGTTTCTGAACACTTATATTGATTTCTGGTGACATTGCTACAGCCTACATTTAAGGCTATAGTCAAGCTTAAAGTTTTACAACTCTAGCATAAATTATTAGTTTCCTTCCGAATAACCATAAGGGTTATTAGGATTATGATTTCTTCCAATATTTAAGAGTTTAAGATAGATAGTTGCAGTTGCAGGGAAGAATGAAATTAATTGCCAAACAATTTCATTGACGCGTCTCTTTCTTTTCCAATTTCTTACGTATTCTCTGGAATCAATATAAATTGAGGTCACAACTCTGGGCCTTCATGGGGAATCATCTAAACAAATTGACAAAAAGTATTGCAGATTGAGCCTTTGCCATCTCCTTGTCCTACTACTAATGTATTTGATGTGAAACTATAGCCAAATGAGCCTTTTCAGGCTCCATCTTTTCCTACTTCTAATGTCTTTGATGTTCTCGTATCATGTGATGCCAAGGAAAGATTGTCGCATGACGTGAGAAATAATTGTCCTTTCTCTTGTGCGGCCATGGCTTCTGTAACACTGCATGTAGACTGGCCCAGTAACTTTTTGGAGCCTAACCACATGTCCCAAGATGCTTAATCACAAGTTACTAGCAGTTGCTTGCATGGTTCCTTATATATCCAGGATCACCAATGTAGACTCCCGATGTCGGATGGGGTGTTACAGTTTATTCTTGTTCCTTTTTTCTCGGGCTTGTGTTTGTTTGTTACCCTGCCTTCCCTTTTGAGGTGGGAGAGGATGCATGCATTAGGCTTAGGTGCATCTTGTTTTTCATGGTTCGCTCCACCATCATCTTGTTTAGCCCATTGGGTAGGCATTGAGCCTTGCTTCTCTTTAATTTTTCATAACAAGAAGCCTATATAACCACACACAGAGACACAAAAACACCGATGATGTGTCAATCCTGCCACGAGAATTCTGCTTCCCTGCATCAGCTTCAGGGTTTATCTAGCACTCTGTTTTATGACTCAACTTTTATGTTCCTCTTCATTCCCTACAACGACAACCAATCACACAGAAAAGGGAATCTAGGTTCGACAGAAAAACAAAAGAAGAAGTTTAAATGGAAGAGAATTATTAGTAATCTGATCTGTAATATATTCCTGTAGTAAGTTGCACTCCAACAAACCATAGAAACAGGATAGCACATAGTTGCCGAAATTCACGTCTTAGAAAAAGCAGACAAACATAGTAAGATGTACTTTTAAACTTTAGTTGATACTGCGAGACATACTAAACATTTACTTGCTGGAGGAAATTAAGAAAAAGGGAACAGCGGACCTGTCCCGCCTTCCTTGTCAGCATCAGGAATGGTGGAGTAGCAATACAGGTTGTTGGTCATTTCCCAGCTCCAGTCCTCCTTCCTCACCACCAACATGCGGGGCCAACGGTTAATCCTAACATAGTGATCCCTGATCGTTCCTTCTCCCATGAAACTAGTGACAATAGAATAACAAGACTCATGGCCGCCCCATACCTCATCACCAGGGTCTGCAGTTAAGCTCCCATCTGGATGAAAGTAGCGCCGCATGGGTGGACCAGTTCCCTTCCAATAAGGATCAAGATTTCGCCAATATTCTGGGGCTGCCTAGAGGATTAAAAAATGTTAGACTGTTCAATGGGAAATGTCAGGAGGGGTAATCTTGATGAAAGTCACCATAAAATTGCACGACTGAGGGGTGTAAAACGAGTGGGTTGGTGTGAATTTTAGTGGGTCATTAATCGTTGGTCCTTTGATTGGTCATTTACCCATTTATGATCCATTTCACTACCTCATAGTTACCCTAACAAAATCAAACATGACATACCCATGAACCCACTTATAAATCTTACATTGTAACTATACACATGCATGTATTCACATGTAAATATTGCATACACACTATGCATTCTCAAACGTTGCTGATATAAAACGGTTTCCCTATGATGGTGCAAATTGTTCTGTTTCAGAATAAAAGGACAGAGTTTTCTGGAAAAGAGTAAAAAGAATTTGTATAGCATTGAGAGCCACCATATTGCAAGGTCATTAATGGGTGGTTCTCAATAAGGAAACAAGAGATTTAGCACGATTAATTGGATGTGAACTTCAGAAAATCAACAGATATAGCAGATTTATTTCTTCCCACTAAACTTTCCAGTGTTTAAACAGCTCGAGATCCAAGGTGCATCATAACAACCATGTCAATAAACAGTTCTGTGAAGAACACAAAGTGAGTCAAAATATCCTACAGGCTTAAGAAATAAACCTTAACTTAAACAGCACATACCTCGTTAAAGTGAAACTCCCAAACATGATCACACAGATCTTCCTTCATGATGCGGGTCTGTAATCAAAAAAAAAATTTTTTTTTGGGCGTTAGAAGGAACCAGTATAAAATCTTTACAGCTCATGTCTGATGGGGGAGAGAGAGAGAGAGAGATGCTAGTTACATACCCGTTGACCATCCATCACAGATATTGAGTAAGTGGCCAACTTTGACAACCCCCGGACTTGAGATGACCGAGGTATGTGTGCTTTTCCAAGCCATAATTCCTCACACTGCAAAAGAAAGTAAGCATATGCATTATATGCCCAAACCACACAATTGCCCTTGCTACCGCGACACAGTTTTTATGCCAGGTAGCCTACCTAAACTCGTGCACAATATATTACCAGCAATTATTCCAACACAGATGGACAGAAGGAATTTAGTAAAATAAACCATCTATGCAAGGCAATCTACTCTAGCCTAGAGATAATGATTCAGCAAAAGGCACGAGCATTGGGCTACACTGAATTACCTCTGCCCAAATGCTGACATGCAAGGACAAGAAACAGAAGAATCAAATGAAAGACAGCTGCTAAAAACAAAAGAATGCTAGTCAGCTGTCTAGCACATTCAACAACCTATTAGACGTGTGCTTGTTTCAAGAATTGCAACCTTGAACATTCTTACGGCAATTAAAACCCCTTTACAAACACAAATAATTAACACATAAAACCAACCCTTTCTCAATCCTCTACTTCATCTTTTTAGAGATCTGAAGCCCTATCACTCTTCATCTCTATTGTTATTAACTGTTAAAGCATCCAACTCAAAACCAATTGGCAATGAGTGGAGAGACCGCCCAGGCTCATATACTAGTTTTGGAGAGATAATTAACCGATTGGGACAGTTTCCAACACTCCCCCTCACGTGCAACCCCTGACTCGCACGTGGAGAGGTCAACAAAGGATCCAGAACACACGGATCACAATGATATAAAGTGCAACTATGGCACATACAAATGAAAAAGCCTCCGAAAACCTAGCTCTGATACCATGTTAAAGCATCCAACTCAAAACCAATTGGCAATAAGTGGAGAGGCCGCCCAGACTCATATACTAATTTTAGAGGAGATATTTAATCGATGTGGGACAATTTCCAACATTAACTATAATGTAGTTCCAAAGCTAGGCTCCAGAAGCTTTTATCATCAATTTGTTAGTACTTTATTTGTACCATTCGTGCACCTTGTTAGTCTATTTTCTTCGTAGAGTTTAATTAGCAGCTAAGCAGCTAAGTAGCACCAATATGGGCACGCAACATGACACAGATATGCAGTGGCGGAACCAGGATTTGGACGCAGAGGTGGCACCTGATAGGTGCATAAATGTGCCTATTTACGCCCTTTAATTTACTCTTGTTATGTCCGTTTATTATATTATTTGGAGTTTGATGGTCGTTTTACTTGTTTCAGTTTCCACCGAGTCGTTGGATAACAATTGGAGCTAAATTGAGAATTTTAACGGCATCAATCGGATTAATTAAGAAAAGAGACCAAGTTTATATTGGAAAATTGAAGAAGAGAAGCACTGTATAAAATTCCTAAGCTACTGGAATTGGACCCACTTAATTACCTACGGTGGAGGACTCTCGGCTGGTATAAGTAAAAAGAGCAGCAAGGGTTTAACAAAAAGAGAAGTATCTTTTACTTTTTGACATCAGAGAAAAACGGAAGGGGGCTGCCATTGGATTATCTAATTCTCCCACGCAGAAACAGAAGAACGGGGGTTGCCGTCAAGCTTTTTCTATTCGTGCACGACAGTTCAACGACGCCGCGGTGCTCACGGCTGAAACAGTGAAGGATTCAAGCTTTGCGGTTTAATCTTTTACTGTTATTTCAATGGAGTTTATTTGTTTCACGATTATTTATTCTATCTCTATGCGTGGCTAAATCCCTTGATTAGGGTAATGAGGAGGTCTCTCCAAGTAGCGTAATTGTCTGATTCTTAGGGTTTTATATTCAACTTGATTGTATAACGTGATCAATTCATAACTTTTTATGAAGTTTATATTTTTCCAATATTCGAATGTGTTTGTATCCATGGTTTCAAGCACAGTCATGCAATGATTTTGAATGTTTCGAGATAGGCTTTGAGATAGATTATACGACGTGAGACGGATCGTGCCGTGGTTAAATCCAATGAGACGATCCGTGCCGTGTTGAGATAACCTATACGGAGTACGAATCTTGATTATATTTTTGGGGATTATCGATAGGAATTGCTACCCTACGGTGATCTGGTTGAATGTTGAATGTGAACCCTAGGTTTCGAAATAATTGCGTTACAAGGGAGACTGAATCGGAAACCCTAGTCCCTCTCTCATCAGTTTACAACTCCTTTAATTTGCTTTCTAGTTTAATTTTAGTTTAATCAAATCCAAATCAAAATCCAACTTTCTTTTCTTTCGAATTAAATTAGAAATTAATTGAAACTACTGCAACTTAGCTTTTTACCTTGCGGACGATCTGGACTTAACGCTATTCTTCGGATAATTGTTAATTCCCTGTTTTATAAATTATATTTTTGGTGCGAAAACGACAGACCAAATTTTGGCGCCGTTGCCGGGGAGTTAAAACACGGTTGCGTATTTTCAATTTGTTTTTAGTTTAATTCTTTGTTTTATTTAATTTTTTTTTTCTTTCCTGTTAGTCTGTTTCAGCATTGCCAGGTTTTTGAACATCACAAGGATTGTGAAGTTGAATTTATTGGTGGCCAGGCAGATCAAAGCGATTTCGTTTACCCACTGTGAGTTCTCTTTTCGATTACTTTATTGTTGGATCGCTGAAACAGTAGTGGAATTAGGGTTTTAGGGATATTTATGCGTCGATATCGGTCGCTATCACCTGAGACAGCGTCTGATACTGATCCTGAATTTGAGAAAACCCTTCGATCTTTTAGGAATTCTCTTAAAGCAAAACGTGAACGCCCAATTGCTCGTAATATAAACTTTGACGTAATGGGCGACCAAACAGGAGCAATTGGTGGGGAACAGGGCTCCCCATTGGTGGAGTATTTTATTCCAAATGAGTATGAGTCCACTTCGTGCATAGTTATGCCCACGGTAAGAGCCAACCAATACGAGATAAGGCCGGGCACTTTACAGATGTTGCCCTCATTTTATGGGAAACCAAACGAGGATCCTTATGATCACTTGAACCAATTCATGGAAACGAGCAAAATTATTTGCATTCGTGACTTTGATAAGGATGCATTGAAATTACTCCTTTTCCCATTCTCGTTGAAGGATAAGGCCAAACAGTGGTTGAACTCCTTACCGGCAAACTCCATCACCTCTTGGACTCAGATGTGCGAAGAGTTCCTAAAGAAATATTTCTCCATCGGTAAGACAACCCTTCATAGACAAGAGATCACCGGATTTACCCAACACGATGGAGAACAGTTTCATGAATCTTGGGAGAGATTCAATGACCTTCTTAGGACGTGTCCTCACCATGCTATCCCCAAGTGGCAGCTTGTTCAGTCTTTTTACCAGGGTTTGGCGGAACCACACCGCCAACTGGTTGATTCTTCTAGTGGTGGGACCTTCCTGCATAAGAATGTGAACGATGCATGGAAGTTATTCGAAAATCTTAGTGAAAACTCTCAACACCGTGCATCGTCCCTCAGACATTCGAGAGGGGCAGCGTCTAGTTCTTCCAAACAGAGAGGGGTCTATGAGGTTCAGCCCTCTAATGACCTTACACATCAAGTAGCTGCCTTGACCCAAACATTGAAAGAATTAATCACTTCAGGTCAACATCCTCTCCCTGTGGGACATCATCCGCCCACTTTTCAGGAGGCGTGTGGGATTTGTGCTAGTCCCATGCATTACATCACTGATTGTCCTTCTGCTTCCCAATATCCAGAGTTTGTGCAAGAGCAAGTTAGTGCTGCACAAGGGTTCTCCAGGCCAGGCTACGACCCATTTTCTCCAACATACAATGCTGGTTGGAAAGATCACCCAAACTTTTCTTGGAGGACGCAAAATCAAGGCAGTCCCTCTTCTTTGCAACAGAGACCGCACAACCAAAGTGGTTTCACCCAACCAAGGCCCAATTACCCAAGCACTTTTAATCAAGCGGCTTCCCAAAGGGCTCCACAGCCCTTCCAACAAGCACCTCCTCCTTCTCAGGCGCCCCAGCCTCAACGGTCTCCCAATTTTGACGAGACCATGTTACAAGGGATGCAAACCGTGCTCCAAAAACTGCAGGGATTAGAGAGTACCAGCCAGCAATGTAATTCCAATACTCAATCCATAGTGTGGTTAGAATCCCAAATTGGCCAACTGGCCAATGCGCTTAGCAAGAGAGAGGAGGGCAAGCTACCTAGCCAACCAATTTCCAATCCTAGGGGTCAATTCCAAGTTGACCAGCAGCATGCTCCTAACCATCACCAAGAGCAAGCTAAAGCAGTTGTGGCCCTTCGATCGGGCCGAATTGTAGAGACTAGGCCTATAGATGACACTTCGAAAAAGCAAGATGCTCGATCTTCTGTTTCTAGGCCTAAGGAAAAGGACAAGATCCTTGAAGAGGAGGATGCGCCTCCTTTTGTTACTGATACCACTTCACCTACTTCTCCTTCCACCAGTTCCGCCGTGGTACCACCAGGTGTACCACGTGTCCCTTTTCCAGCGGCTCTTAATTCACAATCTCCTTATACTAAGAAAGCCGCTGTGATGGAAGATATGATTGAGACTTTCAAGCAAGTCAAGATAAATCTTCCTCTTCTGGACGCCATTCGGCAAGTCCCCTCATACGCTAAATTTCTTAAGGACCTTTGCACTCAAAAGCGTAGAACTCGAACCAATGTTACAAAAAAGGTCCTTCTAGCTGAGGGTGTCTCCTCTGTTTTCCACACTTCTACTGCCCCTAAGTTGCCCGATCCAGGGACCCCCACAATTTCATGTGTCATAGGTGACCACATTATAGAAAGGGCACTTCTGGATCTCGGGGCCAGTGTTAATCTTATGCCATACTCTGTGTATGAGCAGTTTGGGTTTGGGGAGTTGAAACCCACCTCGGTGACTTTACAGTTGGCGGACCGATCCGTTAGAATCCCAAGGGGCATTGTCGAGGATGTATTGGTCAAAGTTGACCAATTTCTCTTCCCTGCAGATTTTATCATCCTTGACACAGAGCTGGCCAAGCATCCATGCAATCCACCATCATACTTGGTCGTCCTTTCTTGGCTACAGCCAATGCTAATATCCATGTCAAGGCCGGGGTGATGGATGTGTCTTTTGGAAACATGAATGTTAGGCTTAATATTTACAATTCCACCAAGTACCCTTCCACGGATGAAGACTGTTTCGCAGTCGATGTCATAGATGATGTCGTGGAGGAAGCTCTTCCCTACATTCTCACTAAGGACCCTTTAGAGGCGTGCTTGGCCCATTATGGCCATGAGGAGTACGACTTAGGTCAAACCATTGCAGAGGTCAACTCAGTGCTCAATCATGCACCTCCAACATGGCGAGCCAAGTTTGAACCATTACCACCCTTGTCACGTGAGCCTGCGCTCCCTTCTATAGAGGCCCCTCCGAAGCTTGAGCTGAAGCCACTCCCGGCCAATCTCAAGTATATCTTTTTAGGGTCTACAGATACTCTTCCTGCGATTATCGCGTCTGACCTTACTGTCGTGCAGGAGGGTCAGCTTGTTGATGTGCTTAGGAGGCACAAGGGTGCCTTAGGGTGGTCGGTAGCGGACCTCAAGGGGTTTGCATGCATCGTATAAATTGTGAGGAAGATGCCAAACCATCTCGAGAGATGCAACGGAGATTAAATCCCAACATGAAAGAGGTGGTAATGAAAGAGGTGGTGAAATTGTTAGATGCGGGTATCATATACCCCATCTCTGATAGCAAATGGGTGAGTCCCACGCAGGTGGTGCCTAAGAAGTCAGGCATCACGTGGTGAAAAATGATAAGGGTGAATCTGTCCCCACTCGCATGACCACGGGGTGGCGAGTGTGCATTGATTACCGGAAGTTGAATTCCATGACTAGGAAGGATCACTTTCCACTTCCATTTGTGGATCAAATCCTAGAACGGTTGGCGGGCCAGAGTTACTATTGTTTTCTTGATGGCTATTCAGGCTATAATCAAGTGCCCGTTGACCCCGTAGACCAAGAAAAGACCACGTTCACCTGTCCATTTGGCACCTTGCCTATCGGGGATGCCTTTTGGTTTGTGCAATGCACCTGCGACCTTTCAACGGTGCATGATGGCAATATTCTCCGATATGGTGGAGAATTTTCTTGAGGTCTTCATGGACGACTTCTCGGTTTTTGGGAAGTCTTTCGAGAGTTGTCTCCATAATCTAGAGAGGGTGCTTAAGCGCTGTTTGGAGACCAATTTGGTGTTAAGTTGGGAGAAGAGCCATTTTATGGTTCAAGAGGGAATTGTGCTAGGTCATGTCGTGTCTAAAAGGGGGATCGAAGTCGACAAAGCTAAAGTGGACCTTATCTCTAAGCTTCCTCCCCCTTCTACCGTCAAGCAAATCCGCTCATTTTTAGGGCATGCAGGGTTTTACCGCCGCTTCATTAGAGACTTTAGCAAAATTTCAAAGCCCTTGTGTGACCTCCTTGCAAAGGATGCCCCTTTTGTCGTTGATGATGCGTGCATGAATGCCTTCGTGAAGCTTCGTACTGCGTTGTCTTCTGCCCCGATCATGCAATCCCCTGTTTGGTCTCTTCCCTTTGAGATCATGTGTGATGCGTCCGACTATGCGGTTGGCGCGGTCCTTGGCCAACGGGTGGATAAGGTGCCTCATGCCATTTACTATGCGAGCAAGACTCTCTCCGATGCTCAATTGAACTATACCACTACGGAGAAGGAGATGCTCGCGGTAGTGTTTGCGTTAGATAAGTTTCGGTCCTACCTCTTGAGGTCAAAGATTATCGTGTACTCTGACCATGCCGCGTTGCGGTACTTGCTTTCAAAGAAGGACACGAAACCTAGGTTGATTAGGTGGGTCTTGTTGCTACAAGAATTCGACTTAGAAATCCGGGACAAGAAAGGTTCCGAAAACTCCGTAGCTGACCACCTCTCGAGGATCTTGATTGACTCCGCATGTGACCCTTTACCCTTAAAAGACTCCTTTCCGGATGAGCAACTTTTTGCGGTGTCACATAGTCAACCCCCTTGGTATGCGAACATTGTAAATTACCATGCCACTGGCGCCATACCTTCCCATTGGTCCAAGCAAGACAAGGACCGATTCTTTGCGCAGGTTGGTAATTATTTTTGGGAGGATCCGGAGTTGTTCAAATATTGCTCGGATCAAGTGATTCGGCGATGTGTCCCCGAAAGTGAGCAACAGAGCATATTGACTTTTTGTCATACTCTCGAGTGTGGGGGACATTTTAGCGGTAAGAGGACCTCGGCGAAGGTCTTGCAATGCGGGTTCTATTGGCCCACACTTTTTAAGGATGCCCATGAGTTTTGCAAGGCATGCCTTCGTTGCCAAAAGGTTGGCAACATATCCCACCGAGACATGATGCCTTTGTCCGATATTCTTGTGGTAGAAATTTTTGACGTGTGGGGAATTGATTTTATGGGACCATTCCCAACCTCTTTTGGGAATGAGTATATTTTAGTGGCAGTCGATTATGTCTCAAAGTGGGTGGAAGCGGTAGCAACGCGGACTAATGACCACAAGGTTGTGGTCGAATTCTTGCAAAGTAACATTTTTAGTCGCTTTGGCTACCCACGTGCGATTATAAGTGATGAGGGAACCCACTTCCTAAACAAATACTTTGCGGCGCTAGTAAAGAAATATTCTATCACTCACAAGGTGGCAACACCTTATCATCCTCAAACTAGTGGCCAAGTAGAGGTCTCGAATAGGGAGGTTAAATCAATTCTTGAGAAAACGGTTAGGCCTGATCGGAAAGATTGGTCACTTAGGCTTGATGACGCTTTGGGCCTACCGTACGGCTTTTAAAACTCCCATTGGCATGTCTCCTTACCGGTTGGTTTACGGTAAAGCATGTCACTTGCCTGTAGAGTTGGAACATAGGGCCATGTGGGCCATTAAGAAATTTAATTTTGATATGGTTGTTGCTGGTTCGAATCGTAAACTCCAACTCAATGAATTAGAAGAACTTCGTAATGATGCATATGAGAGCTCTAAAATCTATAAGGCTAGGACTAAAGCATTCCATGATAAGCACATACACAGAAAGTCCTTTGAGCCTAATCAAAAGGTGTGGCTCTTCAACTCACGTTTGAAATTGTTTCCGGGCAAGTTGAATTCTAGGTGGGATGGACCTTATGTTATTACTCATGTTTTCCCCCATGGTGCGATTGAAATTCGGGATCCACGTGATGGCCAAGTATCTAAGGTTAATGGCCAACGATTGAAGCCATATGTGGACGGTTTGAGTGAAGAGGGTGAAATTGAGTCCATCAATTTGGTGGACCCAGTGTACCCTAACCTTTGAGTGCTTTCAATGAGTCTAGGAGACTTGAAATCTATGGAGTTTGAGAGACCTCCAGTGTTTGCCGTGCTCGAACGGCTTCTGAAGGTCTGGTATAGCCACCTTGTCAAAGCTATGTATGTAGTACTAGGAGGTTGGGTCTGGCGGCAGGCGTGTAGTTAGCAGCGAGAATTCTGTCTGAACCATCTGATTTTAATCCAACTTGGTGGAGATTGCTTCATAAACCGAGTGGTGGGTAAGGAATCTGGCAGCCCCAGAGGGAGTGACAGCCTATTAGATGATGGTACCACTTCTCAAGATATCGTTGAATCCTACACATATTGTCCTTCCAACGAATAGGGAACCACAGTCTTTGACAAGGGAGAAAAGTAGTACCCGTGTCTTTCACGTGAAGAAAGTGTATACGTTTTTTTCTTGGTGGAGTATTTTAGGGAGTTTCTGTTAGCATTTTTATTTTTATTTTTATATTTTCTCTTTTTCTTCGCTTTGTGTCTTTTGTTTTAATTTCTTTTATTCTCTATATTTTGTGTTGTGGGACTAACGAAGCGCAGGTTTACGCTACAAGTTGGGGGATGACTCCCACCTTTTCTTTTGCCTTGCTTTTTGTTGCTCCTACGTGAGGTGATATCTCTCCTTTCTTTCTCCCGCTTGTCTTTTATTTTTCTATGGTTGAGCCGTCTCTGAGGACAGTGCCGTTTTAAGTTGGGGGATGGATCACTTTGTTTTTTGTTTATTTTTAGTTATAGTCAAAATGAAAAAAAAAATGAAAATTAAAAGAAAAAATACTTGTTGGATCCTTTCTACTTGTGACTTAAAGATTGCAATGTTTACTTATTGGTTGCTTGTGCTGCGAATCTATGAGCATTGCTTGAATACTTATGTTGCATGATAGTTCTTTTTGCTAGCTTGGCGATAGGAATATATCTTGGCATACGCTCTTAGCATCTTTGCACATGCACATTTCTTGGACCTTGACTGCTTGTGAGTTGTAACTTGAGTGCTTTCAATGGCTAGATTAGTGGAGACTAATGCCCATGTGAGCTTTAGTGCCTTACTTTCCTTTGGAGTGGTGTCACATAAACTCTTTGTTTGTCGTAAAAAAAAAAAAAAAGAGCTTAATTGTTGTTGATCTCATTATCTTTGTCGTCAAGTATTGGGACTTAATGCATGCCTATTATTTCATCTTTTGGGAATGGAAAGTTACATGGTTGTGTATTGCCCTTAGGAGATGATAGTAGGCCATTTTTGTGCTTTGAGCCGGTTCGTTTCTTTCTACATGCTTACCCCTTGTTAGCCACATTGAACCTCTTGCATAAGCCTTTTTCTTGTTGTGCTCCACCATTCATATTGTGTCTTGAGAATTGGCAAATATGTGAGAATTAATCTTTGGAAAAGGGAGTGAGCGAATTTTTGAAAAAAAAGTGTGTGTTCTTCCCCCATGGCTAAAAAGAAAAAAAAAATTGCAAGAAACATGAAAAAATATATATAGAACGTGAATGAGAAAGGGGAAGACACCTATGCATTTGTTTGAAGAAAGAAACATGTGAACTTCATTGTGGAAGTGTGTGAAGGGTGAAAAATTAGAGAGATATGGCGGATTTGAAAAGAATGATGAGAGGGGGCGCACATTATTACTTGCCCTATGTGTTTTGGCCTATTCTCATACACTTGATTATGTTATACCCTAACCTTTGAAACACTTTTCCTTAGCTAACAATATAACCGAATAAAAGTCCTACTTGATCTTAGGGGCAATGGGTTGTGATCGATGGATAGATATAGTCTTTAATACTTGGCATTCCATTCATGAGATCTTGTGTCCACTTTAAAAAGCTTTCTTTTCGCGTCTAAGTGTGCGGGATACTTTGGTTCTTTATTGCATAAATTCCATCCGCACATGTTGAGAGTTTATTAAATGCACCCTGTTTCGAGCGTTTTCTTTTGTTGAGTGCATGACACGGTGAGAATTGAAGTCGAGACTCGGTCCGGAGAGAGTTCTTGATTGTGGTTCACTTGTGGTCAAGGTCTTTGCTCTCACACGCTAAGCTTGGATGCCATGATTTATTCCTACGTTTTGCTAGCGTCTAGAACTATTATTGCATATGTTATATTCTTGGTATTGGTGTTTCAATGAGTTGCATTGCAAATTTTTGGGTTCCAAGTAAAGGAATCCGCGGTGTTTTGTGGGTGATCACTGCTGAAAACCCTCACGAGACTTCACTCGTCCTACCGGGGCCACCCGGGGGTTTAAAAGATCTATCCTTTAGTTAGTTGCTTTATTTTATTTATTTTTTGCTTTCTTTGCTAGGGACAGCAAAGTGTAAGTTGGGGATGTGATAGGTGCATAAATGTGCCTATTTACGCCCTTTAATTTACTCTTGTTATGTCCGTTTATTATATTATTTGGAGTTTGATGGTCGTTTTCCTTGTTTCAGTTTCCACCGAGTCGTTGGATAACAATTGGAGCTAAATTGAGAATTTTAACGGCATCAATCAGATTAATTAAGAAAAGAGACCAAGTTTATATTGGATACTTGAAGAAGAGAAGCACTGTATAAAATTCCTAAGCTACTGGAATTGGACCCACTTAATTACCTACGGTGGAGGACTCTCGGCTGGTATAAGTAAAAAGAGCAGCAAGGGTTTAACAAAAAGAGAAGTATCTTTTACTTTTTGACATCAGAGAAAAACGGAAGGGGGGCTGCCATTGGATTATCTAATTCTCCCACGCAGAAACAGAAGAACGGGGGTTGCCGTCAAGCTTTTTCTATTCGTGCACGACAGTTCAACGACGCCGCGGTGCTCACGGCTGAAACAGTGAAGGATTCAAGCTTTGCGGTTTAATCTTTTACTGTTATTTCAATGGAGTTTATTTGTTTCACGATTATTTATTCTATCTCTATGCGTGGCTAAATCCCTTGATTAGGGTAATGAGGAGGTCTCTCCAAGTAGCGTAATTGTCTGATTCTTAGGGTTTTATATTCAACTTGATTGTATAACGTGATCAATTCATAACTTTTTATGAAGTTTTATATTTTTTCAATATTCGAATGTGTTTGTATCCATGGTTTCAAGCACAGTCATGCAATGAGTTTGAATGTTTCGAGATAGGCTTTGAGATAGTTTATACGACGTGAGACGGATCGTGCCGTGGTTAAATCCAATGAGACGATCCGTGCCGTGTTGAGATAATCTATACGGAGTACAAATCTTGATTATATTTTTGGGATTATCGATAGGAATTGCTACCCTACGGTGATCTGGTTGAATGTTGAATGTGAACCCTAGGTTTCGAAATAATTGTGTTACAAAGGGAGACTGAATCGGAAACCCTAATCCCATCTCTCATCGTTTACAACTCCTTTAATCGCTTTCTAGTTTAATTTTAGTTTAATCAAATCCAAATCAAAATCCAACTTTTCTTTTCTTTCCGAATTAAATTAGAAATTAATTGAAACTACTGCAACTTAGCTTTTTACTCCTTGCGGACATCCTGGACTTAACCGCTATTCTTCGGAATAATTGTTAATTCCCTGTTTTATAAATTATATTTTTGGTGCGAAAACGACAGACCAGCACCGTTCAATGAAAATGTAGTTACATGTTATGCAAAAAGAAATGAAGAAAAAAAATGAAGTGTGAAGTCATATAATTAGGTTTTGTCGTGGGTTTTCTTCTTTTTTTAAAAAAGAAATAAAGGCTTGCTTCAACTCTATTATGGTATGTAAATGCAAGACATTATGATATTAATTTTTCTTGATCCGAACCTATCATACTCTCTAATTTTCATTTTTTTCAGTATTTGTACAAAGTATTAGTTTTTTTGTACTCATAAATACCTAGTCGAACCACATTAGTTTTTAAAAAGTTTTTGTGTTTGAATGGGTCTTGAAAAGATTTAATTTTCAAATGGGTCAACATTTCAGTTCCAATTAGTGGGAAAAAGTTACAAACCTTGTAAGAATGAAAAAAGTGAGAGAGAGAGAGAGTGTGTGTCTGGAAAAAAGAAAAAACAGCGTGACAGGTCTCGAACCAGGTTCCTGGATATCTTACAACAAGGCACTCTGCTACTTTACCAAGCATACCCTTATGTAAAAATGTTCCAAGTATTTTTATTTAACCTTATCATGTGTATTTTTTTTTTTTTTTTAGTATTTTCGAAACAAGGGTGACACGTGCCACCTCACTAACTACCTCCGCCCGTACGGATATGCACTCCCTCTATGACACGTAAATTTAATTTAACGGGGCACACTAACACGTTTGGGAAACGTTCAAAAATATATTTAAGATACCTGATATCTCGTTTGTAGTTAGTATGGTAAGTCAGTTCATCTCAACTCCTCATCTTCCACATTAGGAAGCTTGTCTTGTATCTTAAGGCTCATCCTGGACGTGGTCTATTTTATCGTTCAAATGGTCATTTGCGTGTTGAGGCCTTTATTGACACTGATTGGGCAGGATCACCATCTAATAAATGGTTGGTACTGTACTTTTGTCGATGGCAATCTAGTTACCTAGAGCAAGAAACAAACTCTTGTTGCACGATCTAGTGCTAATGTAGAGTATCATGCCATGGCTCATACTACATGCGAAGTTGTATGGTTGAGAGCTTTGCTCGAGGAGTTTTGGTTTGGCCTGTAGTTACCTATCCCTATGTATTGTGATAATCAGGCAGCAATATATATTATCGCTTCAAATCCGATGTTTCATGAGAGAACCAAACATATCGAAGTAGATTGTGTCATATTGTTCGAGAGAAGATAGATGGTGGTGTGTTGGCTACTCCTTTCGTGTCTACAGGAGCTCAGTTGGCAGATATCTTTACCAAACTATTGTCTAAACCACGTTTAGAGCTTTTATGTAACAAGCTGGGATTCATTGATATTTATTCTCCAGCTTGAGGGGGAGTGTTAGAATAGTTTAGTCTTTGTCCCACATCGGTTACTTAAGTTATGTAATAAGTCACTGGATAATATAAATAAAGTTCTCTTATGTGTTAGGGTTAATTAACACCCAAAACACTTTTCCTTCTTTATGTTCAATTCTAGAGAAGATTTTCTTCGTATAATTGATTTGGGGCCTTGGCATTTTGGGGCAAAGCTTCTATTGTCGAAGAAATGGGAACCTGGGATGGTCTTTGAGAAAGAGCAACTAGCTAAAATTCCTATTTGGGTGCAGTTTCAAAGCGGCTTATACATATAGGAAATATATATAAAGTGTAAATTTCTTATGACAAGCTAAATGAAACTCGTCATTTCAATAGAACTGCTAGGTAGCCCGGCCAAATATCGTTACAATTCTTATAAGTGAGGTCGCGTGCTCGAGACTTTCTGGAGGCAACCAACTTCCTTTCCAATCTGCAAGTGCATTGGAAGAGCTGTGCAGAACTTGGGTGCATGTATGGAGAGTGTGATTGATGTGTCGCGAAGTGAATATTGTGAATGAGAGAATTTCAAACAGTTTTGCTCCCAAGTCCTCGATCCATAAGATAGCGCAGTTCAAGGAGGCACGTGCACAGACCAGTGTAACCTAGATCTTGACATACAGGATAGGTCCACTAGTGACATTAGGGATGAACAGGAAAGCATTATGAGAGTAAAAAAAGATTGCTTTGCTTTCGCTTGCTTTGATGAAAGGCATGGTCGTCTAAGATAATTTTTTACAAGACTCCTGAAGCAGTTGAAGGCGTTAATGAGGTTTCCCCAAACATGTATACAATTTTGGTGATTCCATAAATCTGGAAGATGTTTCTTGGATGACCTCAGTTCCTGCCGAAACTTTACTGTGTTACTGACTCATGTCTTTCAGAGACGTTTTCAAGGGTTAAAGGCTCTTAGTGGTTCATGGCAGAAAGATTCGCGAAGGAGCGAAGATACACTGACACGGGAATTTCTTTGAATGGGAATTGATGGTGACCTTCATTGGGAGTTGAAGGGTAGGATTCTCATTCCAAGGCTTCTCAAAATGTTCCTTTCTTTGCTTACATGGCGGCTCAATAAGATATTTTGATGATCGATAACTTAAAATTCATGCTAGACTGGTAAAACAAAACAACTCTTCAACTTCCGGCTTCAGATCTACCATCTTGGGCGGGGGCTCCACCCTCCTCCCCCCGGTCTCCTCCTTTTCCTCTTTTTATTCCATTTTTGCAGGAGTATGCGCTTAGCCGATCGGATGTGGTGGGTTCTCATTGCCGGAGCTCTCTCCGACTGTTTTTGGGGCTTGCGACTCAGCGGGCTCGCAGTGGTTGGTTGGCGCGTGGCGGTGGTCGGTCCTTGCATCTGCTTCGTGCTTGGCGTCTGTGGCGATGTGTGGTGGCAGATCTGTCGGCGCTTTCTTTCGTCGGCGACTCTTGAGCCTTTTTGGGACTGGCAATTCACGGCCGGTTCATGGTGGTTCAGCTCTCGCGTAGATTTCCCGCCGGCGGTCTCTACTATCCACCCCTTTGATTCGTCTATTCCAATGTTGCCGTTGCTGCTACACCTTCATCTTCCTCCTTTCCGTTGTTTCTGCTACCGCTGCGTCTCCCTGGCCTTGGTTGTCGACTGCTGGTTGTACCTGTTGGGGTTACCGGTTTTGCTTAACGGCTAGGGTCGATCTCCATGGGTTCGGGGGTGAAGCCCGTGTGTCTCCGCCGTCCTACTCCTGGGATCGACCGGATTTATGACCTAACTTGCAAGGCGATGGTGGTAGTTGGTGGTTTCCGATGGGACCTCCTGGCTGTCCGCTCTGTGGTGATTGTTGGCGCCAATGGTGGTGGTCTGCAGCCATGGGGTCTGGTGGTGTTTTGGTGCTGGTGGTAGTGATGGCTAGGGTTAGATGTGTGCTAGGGCTTTACTAGTTGGGCTCGTCCCATGTTATTTGGGCTTTTAGGCCTCTTGGGTGATTGGGCTGCGTCCCATTTGTTATAATTGTTTTATCTGGGCTTTTAGGCCTTTAAGTGTTGGGGTTTTGTTCCCATTGGTCGTTGCCTTGGTTAGCTCCTTGCCAATCAAGGATTTGGGTCTCGGATTGGACTTTACGCTCTCACCTTGTCCTATTAATTTTTGTAACAATTTCAAAGGTTAACAAAATTCCTTTTTGCCGTTCAAAAAAAAATGTGTAATTTGGCGCTACTACCAAAAGGCACAACCAGAAACTCCCAAACCGTCCCTTGCATTACTCAACGTAGATATCAAAATCTCTACCATGAATTCAGCACATTATAGAAGCACACAAAAAACAATACGTTTGACAAATGGAGAGTAAAAAGCTCATGGAGTGTGCTTAGTGGCATAACAGAATTCAAATGTACCAGGTATATGTTCCTTGCCAAACATGCTTTGCCCACCATTTTTTCCCCAAATAACTAGGTGTCCGGGCCAGCATGCGTTCACCTCAACTAATCCCGAGGCCCTGAGGTTAACGATCGGGCAAATCCTCCGGTGGCCCCAAAGGAGTTGATGGCACCTAAGAGGTTTAAAAGCTGATACCTTAGGAGAGAGCAAACCCCTAAGTCCCAGCCCTTGACCACCAAGCCAACCCCTTGGGGTTAACATGGTCCACTTTGCAGATTTTGCGCAAGAAAAAACTGTTAGAACCTAAAAAGAATAGAAAATGTACGAATATGCAAAGGAGGCAAACCGCTAGCCAGAATGCTTCTAAACCCACCTCAATAATCAATAACATAAATGGTGCCAACACCACTCTCTGGCCATATATCAAGAACATGCTTTGCAGAACTCAAGATTGAATCAGGACAGAAAAGAAAAGCAACAAAAACTATGTGGATGTGCGAACAGCATCATAGGTAAAATCGCATAAACCCAAAATTGGAGTAGATTCAATTCTATTCTCTCGACTAAATCCGCGAGAATACATTCTCCTGATCACGATCCATTAAGTTACTATAAACAAAGCAACAAAAGGCAACAAAAACCCGATTGGTTATCAAAGGAAACCCAAAACATAAGCAAAAAAACCCAATTGTCAAACTTCTCCGACTCTATAAAACTTGATTAGAGACTATGTTACATGAATCCTTCATTTTGGTTCAAGTACCCGTGTCAATGTGTCCGACCCCCATATCCATTTGGACACTCGGATCCTCTAATGTTATGATATTTAAGGCAAAGAAATATCAAATTAGCTAGAAAAGCGATATTTCGAGTATTTCACATAGACAAGAAATAGCAAAAACATATTTTTCTTAACCCTTATTGTTTAAGTACATTTATAAATATAATTTACGGTATATATTTGAAAAACTATGCAAATATATCCTACAAACAAGTGTTCAAGACATGTCCCCGTACTCATATCCAATTTGGGGACACATATCCCAGTATCCTAAGATTTAAGTTTAGGAAGGTCCGACGCTTGAACTTGCACCCGCACCCGATACTCGCACCCAAGTCCATGTAACATAATTTACAGACCAATTACCACACTAATAAAAAAGTCTCACTAACCAAACCATGAAACACACACATGACACGCCCAATTGTCAAAACACAGTCATAAACCAAGCATTAGAAACCAAACTGAACCGAACCTAACGCCGACACTCGCACATGACACAACCCAATTTTCAGAACAAAAGTATGAACCAATCACCAGAGAGCAAACACGAGCAGAAAATGACAATTAAAGTAACTTGCTACACAAACATACAAGTGAGACAAAACCACTAGCCAAAATGCTTCTGACAACCTCAATTAACAAGATCACCTAATACAGCAACAAAACTTCGTATGTTTATAATGCGGGGGGGGGGGGGGGGGGGGGGGGGGGGGGGGGGGGGGGGGGGGGGGGGGGGGGGGGGGGGGGGGGGGGGGGGGGGGGGGGGGGGGGGGGGGGGGGGGGGGGGGGGGGGGGGGGGGGGGGGGGGGGGGGGGGGGGGGGGTGGGGGGGGGGGGGTGCGCGAGTGGTTGTGGTGGGGGACGGTGTGTGGTTGTGTGTGTGGCAATTGAAAATGAAATAGGTAAAGTATAAAAGTAGTAAATAACTAGGTGCAAAAATTGCCGCTTATAGAACTTGAAGTGTATGCCTGAATCGAATCAAAGAAAACCGAAGTTGGCAACCATCCCACAAGTTATAACCCAATCTCAACTCTCCATATCTGAACTTGCATAAGACCTTGATTAAACTACCAACCAAACACACTCCATAATACGAACTTCAAGAAGAATAAAATTAACCACAACAAGAAAGCACAACACACAACTATACATGTCTCCTGAGGACTCAACAACTGATCCGAAACAAGCACCACCCACCCAATACTCGTCTCTGCAGTACAGTGACATGAAACCCCAAATTGGGCTGAACCATATTTAGCCAAAAATGTACCAAGGTTACCAAACAAAGCAAAAGGAAAGCAATAAAACCATAAAATCACAATTGGGTAACCACAAAATCCCAATTGGGTATCCATCAATTCTATATACAAATGTTTTGAGCTCTAAAAGACCTCCTACCCCCATTCCCACACACACTCAACCATAGAAATGTTTTGAGCTCTAAAAGACCTCCAACACACACTCAACCACGTTCCCAATATGCATTTCCCTCTCCTACGGGAAAATGGTAATTATCTACGATGGCTTATAGAAAAACAAGTAAAAGAAAATTTAATGTGTATGGTCTCCAATTCATGAGATTGTATTATAGAAAAAGATAGCAACTACCTCTCAAAAGAAAATTTTTAATAAATTTACTCTCTAAATTCGTAACTTTACTAGATTGCAATAAAATTATTTCATCCCGTTCATCCAACTCAAATGATATGAATTGTTCACAATCATTTAATAAGGGTGTGTATGGTGGCACTTCCCGAACTTGAAAAAAATCTAAA
The DNA here is from genome assembly GCA_019656835.1 of Rhododendron ovatum. NCBI lineage: Eukaryota > Viridiplantae > Streptophyta > Magnoliopsida > Ericales > Ericaceae > Rhododendron > Rhododendron ovatum. The sequence continues at coordinate 31,606,967 of CM033799.1, forward strand.
ACAAACACAGAAACCCAATTGCTAATAACCCTCTGAAATTTCACTACAGACCAATTACCCGAAACTAACTCGAAAACACAATCAGCATCATAACCCAAATAGAACCAAAGCAAGAAAAAAAAACAAAAACAAAAACAAAAAACCCAATTGTCACATTCACCCAGAAACCTTACACTGTGTTTAGAACTTGGGTGAAAGTGAGAGAAGAGAAAAAGAAAAGAAAAGAATTAAGGGGGGAAATGGGAAAAAAGCAGAAAAAAAAAATCTACAATGCACAATACTTGAATTTGTTATTTTCTCCACTCTTCCTTTACAAACCAATTTTCTCCTTTCTTTTATTTTCCATAGACCAAAATGAGAATCTAAACCGTTCCACCACCTTAGGTGGAAAACCCACGATTTCCACCACCGATTGTGGGCCTCATCGTGCATTTGTTGTTGAGATCTAAACCGTTCATCTTGATTGAAAATCGATAGGTGTATCAAAAATTGGATTTTGGTTTATAAAATAGATGGCCATGGAAAATTTAACTTTAAAGACTCATACCGTCCATTTTACAAATCAAAAATTAATTTTCGTTTTTTCTATATCAAGTTGAATTACCCAAAAAAAAAAATTTTGATACACCTATAGATATCGATGTTCAATGGAACTAATTTTTTGCATGGCTGTACTACCCTACGAGTCTTATGAACGGTTCTGTAACAAATCCACGATGAAGCCCACAAATTGCGGCAGTAACTTGGGCTTTTCGACTCAGGGTGGAAAGAATTTAATCTCAAATAGTAAATACCCTGTAAAACTTACTGATAAAAAAAAATACCCCCTAAAACTTCACAACAGACCAATTAGCCCAACCTAACTCATCACATTCACTCAAAAACCTTATACCAAAACGAGAATTTCAAGAAAAACCCAAAAAAATTCAAGATGAAAATCAAACCTTGGCAGTCCAGAGCCGGTCGCTGGAAGCAACTCCGTACCACCCACGTGAGACAAGAAGCGATAGTGCCACGCTGCGTGCGTCGAGATTCTTCAGTATCTTCATCAAGATATCTGAGCCAAACAACACCAGAGGATCCTGCTCATTATTCACAACACCCCCTTCCTTCTCTTTCTCTCTCTTCCTCTTTTTTCTCTTCTTCTTCTTCTTCACAGAATCCTCCGCCGCGCCATCATCGGACGACCCAATCGAGCAGTGTTCATTCCCCACGCCGTCAGCAATTGGGTAGGAGGAGGAGTCATCGGACAACCCAATCGAGCAGTGTTTATTCCCCACGCCGTCAGCAATTGGGTAGGAGTAGTCATCGGACAACCCAATCGAGCAGTGTTTATTCCCCACGCCGTCAGCAATTGGGTAGGAGTAGTCATCGGACGACCCAATCGAGCAGTGGTCATTCCCCACGCCGTCAGCAATTGGGTAGGAGTGGTCATTTTCGGGCCCGTCATTTTCAACAACTGGGCTCTTGCCCTTCTTCTTCTTCTCTTCTTGCCCCAACCCTGAGTCGTTGTTCGCCTCAGCCATTGAAGCAAAAGAAGCTCGCGAGAAAACTTGCGATAACGACTAACTGGGTGCGTCATAGATATATACACATGCAAAATGGAGGAGAGAGAGAGAGAGGAGGGAAGGGGCTGCGGACAACAACTACGATTACTTCAGGCGATGGAGTATTTTTCTTTGGAGTTTTGTGGGATCGTGTGCGGTGGCAGTGCAGCATAAGGAACCTGCACCCGCAGGTCTGATGACGTGGCGAATCAGCCGAATGTTTAGTGGGTCCGGTGTCCAACTAAGAGTGAGGGTCGGTTTGACGTGGCGGAAGGGTGAGTGATTCTAGCACGTGCTAGAGAGGACAAAATATTGGTTAGCGATATTTGTTTCTTGTTTTTGTGGGTTGAGAAATTGGAACTAGGTCGTTTTGGAATTAAGCAGTGGTATTTGAGAAGAGATTATTGGGGGAAATGAAGATGGAGATATTTGTTTTGGTTTTTTTTTATTTGGATTTTTGTTTCTTGATAACGGTACGTTGGGGCCAATTTGCACTCTCGACTAATTCTGTGATTCTTAAACTAAGAACTTGGCAAACCTTTCAGTGAATTCAAAGCTTGAAATGTTTGACATTTGTAGAATTCACGACTTTTGGTTGGATTGTTTTGGGGAAATGATTTTGACAATACTTTTTTTAAATGCACTCTACTTCTCGTCTTTTAGAGAAAAAAGTACTCCATTCGTCCCTTTTTATAGTCTAGTATTTCGTTCTGAATTATCCATTAATAAGTGTTCATTTTGTAAAGTTAGTTAGTAAAAATTTGTACATTTTTCATTTTACCTCCAAAAGTAAGTTTTTTTTTTTTTAAAAGTTAGTGAGTAAAAGTATAACGATGATGTTTCTATAGAAAGTAAGTATGAAAAATAGAGGTAAAAATTAATGTGAAATATGCAATAATGATATTTCATCAATAAGTAAGAATTACGAAGCTATACTATACACTTAAAAAGGGACGGAGAGAGTAACATAAAAGTTTTACTAAATGACAAAAAATAGAGTGCCATTTATCAAAAAATTAGTGTAAAAGTCTATCCCTTTTTTTTTGTTTCGTTTTTGGGTTGAGAAATTAAAACCAGGTCGTTTTGGAATTAAGCTCACTAGTATTTGAGATAGAGACGAGGTTATTCGAGGAAAGTGAAGCAGCAAAACAGTGGAGTTGATGTTTGGGAGAAATCGTCACATAAGAGGATACTTATCTTTCCTTTTTTTTAAACGGCAAAATATTTTTTTATTAATATTTGAAAATAAATTACAAAAATTCAAGAGATTCAAAGCACAATGGATCACGACGGAGCATAAGAAGCCCTCAAAGGAGGCACTCCATCACTCTGACGATCAAATGCCGCCAGAACCCAAAAAAAATAAGAGGATACTATCTCAACCAACACAACTTACATTTTCCGTTATTGTTGAAGAATGGTCTACAAAAAGATTACTTTTGTGGCATCAACAACCCCTCCTGTGACGCCTCCTTATGTGATATTTTCTATGTCCCGTAAAATAAATTCTTTACGAAATTACGTATAATTTTTAAGTATAAAAAATAATGTACTTACCAAAAATTGAAAATTTCACACATATGATACAAAATGAGGCCCCACTAATGTCTCCTTTGACTATCAGAGTCATTTTTTAAATTGATTAAAATTTGATCTTCTTTTTGCATGATCTTTGTGGATCCTATTAACGTATTGAACAAGGGACAGGGATTACATTAAATGAGAGAATCCTGATTCGATTTTGTGAATCCACACTGCCGACATCAAACATTTATTAGCAATCTTTTTTTTCAATATTTGACTTTTGGCGTCTCACACTTTATTTGTCAGGCTAAAAAATAGTTCTATTGCACACGCGAGTACAAAAAACCTTTGATGCTATTTACCCAAAATTACACACCGAAGGGCAGGAGGATAATTTTACATACCAACTCACATAGGCAATTGTTGACTAGGGAGAGACATAATGGACCCTTTAAACATACACACACAATATCCAAATTCCCGATATAGGAGCCAACCCAGCTGAAGCAGATCCAAGAGCCTCACCACTGAAGAGTGGCACAACGATAGAGGGCCCAAGGAACCTACACCTGAGGTCAAGCACCCAAACCAAAAGAGACCCTCTTCTCGCACCCCCCTTGACACCCCCCCCGGCCCCACTGCCTTTCCACCCTTGCCCCTTCTTTTTCGGTTTTTTTTTTTTTTCACTTTGACTAGTTTTTTTTTTTTTTTTACTTTTAAAAGTAAATAATTACTGTTTTATTTTTTTTACTTTTACTAATTTTTTTTTATACTTTTAAAAGACTTTAATTACTGTTTTAAGTTTTTTTGTTTACTTATAAAAAACTTTAATTACTGTTTTTGTTTTTTTTTTTTAACTTTTACCAGCTTTTGTTTTGTTTTACTTTTAGTAGTTTTTTGTTTTACTTTTAAAAGATTTCTTACTATAATTTTAATTAATAAATGAATAATTAAAATATAACTTATACTAACATAACTTGTACTAATGTTAATTAATCAAACCAAACATAACTTGTACTAATTTCATCGAAGAGTGAAAATACATGAAAATTCAATTTCTAATCAATGTTTCCACCAAATTCTGCTCTTGTTCCTCTTGGTCTTGTATCCATTATTTCTTGCCACAAACTAATTCGTGTTGCATAACGAGCAGCCCATCTTTTAGCTTCGTCTGATGAATTATTCCACCACCATATTGGGAAGGGTGGTACAGGGTAATGAGACTGCAAGAAAAGTTGCACAAAGTGATTGTTCCCAACACGGGCAATAGCTATTTCAATGCGCTCTTGGGTTGGAACTAGAAGGAATCTCAATGGGAAGTGAGTAAAACAACTTGAAGGAATCCCATCAAATGTATGCAGAACAAGGTTGTACACCGAAACGATGACAACTCCCATACTCATAGCGTCCATCCAATACTCATCTGGTGCCGAATCTTTAAAGTAATTTAAAGACCTTATTAGGTGGTCTGCCCAACCTATTTCTGGATATTGCGCATCGTATAAATCCTTATTTTGTTCAATCTCATTAATGAGATCTCTTTGAACTTAAGCCCAACGATCTTCACCATACCCTATATGAGCGGCTATCGCCCTAAATCCACAATGACCATCACCTCGGACGTCATTAATGTGAGAAATGTAATGCTGATAAGCTTGAGGTAAATGCTGAATGTAGTCGGTAGGGATGGATGGAACTGAAAATTCAGCACGGTTCGCTTGAGTTTTGTAGAGACTCGTATTTTCAAAAAAAAAAAAAAATCGTTTAAAGGTTTTATTAATATTAGACTATCGAGTAAATGTGAAATTTGTTGAATTTATTTGATTTGGGGTCAATGTGATAGGATTAAAAGTGGAGGGAGTGCAAGTGTGATTGGTGTGTGTCCTAGTATATATGTGTGTGTGTGTGAGGGTGTAGGGGATCAAAATCCCCAACCCTCTCTCTCTTTCTCTCCTCCCGATCTCTCTCTCTCGGCTCCTCTCGTTCTCTCTCTTTCTCTCTCAAACTCTCACACTCTAACACCCCAAATACCTCGAACCCACCTCAATCCGCCGCAAAGTTCTCGCATTCAAGTGTTCTAGAGTTTGGAAATTCGTGGGTTTGAGCTCGGAGAGGAGTATTCGGATGATTCAAAGTTTTCGGAGCTAGGGCTTGCTTGGTTGGGCTTGGATTTCGTTCTTCAACTTCGAGGTAGGGATTTCTCACCTCTATTATATGTTTATGTGTTGATTTGGTGTTTGAATCGCACCTTAGATCATTGGTTTTGTTGTTGGAATTGTTCTGGTGAAATCTGAAAGTCGTGCACTGAAAACCCAAGTCCTACCGGTAGGAGTTTTGGCCCTACCGGTAGAAACGCTGTCCAGTAGAGCCATTTTTTTGAAATTCTGGTCTCCTACCGGTAGAAAATTGTGTCCTACCGGTAGGACATGGAAAATCAGCATTTTTGGTAAAACTTCGGAAGGGCATAACTTTTTCATCCGAACTCCGTTTTGGGTAAATTTTATACCGAAATTCATGTGCCGGAAGTCTACTTTCCAATGGTGGTGGTCACATCTCCTAATTCTTAACCAATAAGTTTTGGTAGCCAAAATAAGATAGATATGTTCGTAGATGTTGGAAAATCATTTTCCTTAGAATCGTTTAGATGAGTCATGGATGTTCTTAGGGTTTCCTATGTACTTAATTGAGTAGTTTGACGAGGCTAGTGGTATGCTAGGCTTTGTGGTGGTCGTTGGGTTCCGTATGAGTCTTATGACACCAAAACGAGGGTTTAGAGAACACAAGAAATATACGTGGACGAGGGTTGCATGTTTTGACATGCAATGTGAGAAACAAACACATAGGACACTCCTTTGAGTTAAGCAATGCTAGGCAGTGGTATGTGAGACATGTTCCTTATGTTTGATATGTGATATGTCATTTGCGTAAATTGTATGGTTTTATAAGTTATAAGGTGAAAATCTATGAGCCGTTGCGAGAGAATATCCTTTGATATGTGAATGCTTATATGAAGAATGAATGGTGTAATGATTATGAGTTGAATGAAGTCGGATTATCCTTATTACTATTACAATTACTACTTCTTGTGAATAAGTCTTCGTTGTGAAATCATTATACGTGATTGAGATGAACGGTTGAATTGTGAGGTGTATTGGACGAATTGTGGTATGGTGATCTATACTATGTGATGTGGTTTAGTTCCTTTAGCGAGGAAGGTATTTGTAAGGAGTAGCGGGGATCCATAAATAGCCCGGAAAGAGCGCTTGCTTATGACGTGTGATGTGGGATTGCAAGAGTGATGTATGTGAGTAAACGTAAGGGTTTGTTTGATGAATGTACGAGAGAAATGATTGGTTGTCGAAACAACACCATAGAGTTATGTATCAACAGGTTATTTTCTTTAAACATGTGACGTTATGACTAAGGTGAGTCGAAGAGCGGATAGAGTATTCGGAATAGGGTGTTGTGGTCAGCTTAGAGTCTTGGTGTGTAGTCACGGTACTTCATTTATGTCATTGACGTTGGGAAAATTACTAGTCGTGTTTTGTTTTTCCATTGAGATATCGTACCTTGCTTCTGTTATCCACTCTTGGTTTGGTTATTCATCCTACCAGTCATCCCATTTGCATATAATGGTTGTGTAGATTTCTCTACTGGGCTAGTGTAGCTCAACCTATCAATTTTCAGGTGTGAACCCGGAGCAGTAGAATGGAGCGAAGTGCATGCATTCAAGTGCATATTTTCAAAAGAAGTTGCAAAAGAGACTCATGGACTTTTGATAAAACATGTTTTGGGAATGTAATAGCACCTTAACTCTAATTCGTTTTTATGATGTAATGTATTCAAACTCTTGGAGTTGGATTTGTAATTTAATGATTAGAACATGGTGAACTCTTTTGGGGTATTATGTTAGATAATGTGAGGGGTTTTATTTATAAAAAGTTATCTTTATTTATGTTGAAAATCGAGGGCGTGACAAGTTTTGCGAACTCCCTTGCCCCTCCCACGTCTCCTAGATTCGATCCTAGATGATGAAGTCGATGCTTCTGTAAATGAAGGAATGCATCGTCCACTTTGCTCCTCTCTACCAATAGGTCGACCTCTATGAGCCGTGTTATAAGCTGGGCCTCGAACTGTGCTCTGAGATGGATCCGTCATATCTATAATCCTGTCTATCATGTGCTCTCGTGTAGATTGATCCATCCCACTTAATCTGTCTATAATTTCATATGTTCTGTCCGGTCGTTCTCCCTCGTCATTCATAATGGGCACATGCATGGACAACTTAGTCCAATGATCGTGGATACTCTAAATCGGAATTGGCATGGAGTACCAACGGTAGTATGCAAGATCATGTCTGCATGGCAATCCATGCATAATTTTTATTGTACAGTCGCACAACTGGAACTAGAGGTAGGATGCATCTTCAGCGCATTGTAGTTGAACATTGATGAGCTCCATTGCCTCTAATGAAATGCGAGTTCTTACTTGTTGAAAAAGTTCGTCATGTATTTGCCAATGCCCGGGGATGTTGATAGATCTCTGAAATGACCTCCGAATGTCCCCCAACTGATTTTTCAACATCTTGTCTATTTTCTTAAAAGCTTGTTGTAAGGATGACATAGAATCCCTCAAATATAGCTTCAGCCTCGCATGTGCGGACTCTGCCCTGTAATATAATAATGAACTGTGTTTAAATACGAAAGTTACAGAAATATTCTTTAGAATAGTAGAATAATGTACGTAATTGAAATAGTAAAGGTAACAATGCATAAAGTAACTATACCTCTGACTTAAATTGCTTCCGAGGTGCATACATGTATTTATCCATGCTGCCACAAACCTATCTCTGTACGGCATTAACCATGTATTGAAAAGGTATTGTAAGAGCTGCGGGTGTTGTTTATAGTCATCGCACATGGCATTCCACTTCTGATTGAAAGACGCTTCGATTGTAGAATTAATAAGCGAGTGCCATGACATGTTAAAGTCGTTAAACGACGGACCAAGGACCCCTCTACAGTGCTTTATTATGCATTGGTTGATGTACCAAATGCAAAGAATGTAATGTGCCGTGGAGAAACATGCTTCAATGGTGCTAAAAAGCGCCAAATCTCGATCTGTAACAAACACCGATAGCAACAATGCCTCCCTTCCAAGCATCCATTTTTTTAAGATACTCAGGGCCCATGTCAAGTTCTCTACCATCTCATTTGTAAGATGTGCAAACATGAGAGAGTAAGTACACATTGTGGATGTGATACCCACAACCTCCAATAGTGGTAACCGGTACTCGTTGGTCTTGTATGTGGCATCAATGACCAATACGGATGGAAAGTTCACAAATAAGTCTAGGTTTTGAGGATGAACCCAAACAATATCAGTGATTTCGTTGGTGTATGGATTTGTACGATATTCATAGAGATATCTTTTCTGTATTAGTTGATTCAAGACAAACTGAGCAGACTTAGACCGTTTAGTTCTGCTATGTTATCCGTATATTTGAGGTTGTATATGCTTTGGGCACATGTAGTGTTTAACGGATTTTTTTTCTTTAAAACACTAAGAATTTCATGAGGTGCTGTGTTGTCCGCCATGTCGCGCATAATTTCTTTCTCCTTTGGTGTTAGCCTTGACGGGTACTCATGCCCATCAAAATATTCTGATGTTTAATGGTTATGGAGACCACATTCAACCCTTACACCTCACATGACACCCACTGGAGGTATTGGTAAACCTCGCAGCTCAAATGGACACTCGCATTTTTTTGTCCCAGTATTCTTTTGCGAGGATTGCTTTTCAACTGCATTCCGTGCCAATCTATACTTTCCATTTCTTTCACAACTAATAATGCACTTTGGCAGCTTGCCACCAATTAAACTAGCAAATTTTTTAATAACAATAACAATACCATTTTCTTTACCGACTCTTCGCACCCAAGCTACCATGTCGTCTCTACTTTGAAAAATCTATAAGCAAGAAAAAAAGAATATGTATAAGTGCAACATGATCCAATCTAATATGCATAATTTCTGTACTTTTAAATTAAATAACTAATATGCATAAGAACAACAGTAATAAATAACCTGGTGAGTTGTGAATTCGGGTGTATAGTCACGAAAATTATGGGAGACGCCCTCCCAACTAAGAACATCATTCTCAACAGACCAACTATCTGAAAATGACAAGTTGTAGTTATCCATAATATTCTTCTATGTTTTACAAACCGGTGTGGAAAAGGAGGAAGGAGCCATGACAGAGGAAGGGAGAGGGAGATAGATGATGGAAAGATGGTGATATTTGAGGGATAAGCAGGGAGATGGAGGTGAAAGGAAGAAGATGGAGATTTTGGAAGGATAATGCTGGACATATAAGAATAAGGGGTGATGGATGAATGGTTATAGTAAAAGATAATAAGATAACAAAAAAATCTGAATATGTGGTTGTAATTGAAGATAAAAAGAAAATCTAAATGAGTGGTTATAGTTGAAGATAAGAAGATAAAAGGGAATCTGAATAAGTGATTAGAAATAAATTAGATAAAAGATATAAATAAATACAAAATTAATAAATTCAATAACATAAAAGAATTATAAAATTTTAATAAGGTAAAAAAATAAGAGTAAAATTTCAATAACATAAAGAAATTTTCTCATGTATATAATATTAAATAATTTAAAAATACATATAAAGAGTAAAAAAATAAGTGTTCCGATTTTTAATTCGTTTGAACCGGTGCGAAGATCTTATTTTTCTTATCATTTCATCCTAAATGGTCGTAATGAATTTTTGGCTCTAAGATCTTTTAATGAGCACCCTAAGAGAGACCTGAAACTAAATAATAAGTCTTAGGATACTTATTGAAAGGTCTTCGAGCCAAAAATTCATTATGATCATTGAAGACAAAATGATTTAAAAAAAACAAGATCTTTGTATCGATTCAACCGGATTGAAAATTGGAACACTTAAATAATATTAAATAAATAAAAATGAAAAAAGATATAAAAGTTATTAAGTAAATAAATAAAAAATAAGAAAATGCTATGGGTTGAATTATTGCCGGGGGTAGTTTGGTCGGGGGGTGTAGGGGGGCGCGCAAAGAGATTTACAAACCAAAAACAAAAAAAGAACATTTAGTGCCAAGGTCAAACTATTGTCGCCTAAAACCTTTTTTCTAAGGCCCATCCCACCCACTAAAATAAGTACTTACAAAAATTAAGTATTTATTTTTTTAGAAAATAATTTATCTCTTAAAACAGGAAATAAGTATTTTAAAAATAAAAACTTTAGTGGAACAAGACCTAAATAGGTCACAGAAAAAGGAAATGTCCCCACTTGTTTTATAGTCGTGGATTAATAAATTTCCTTAGTTTAATTTTCCGAATAAGTCCTTACCCGACCAAAAAAAATAGTCTTATTATAGTTTTCCGAAGTTATTTCTGAAACTGTTTTTCTTTCTTTGATCAAATTACTCAAACTAATTCATCTTTCTTTTTTTTTTGAATGGCAAAAAATTTCATTAATCTTAAAATTGTTACAAAACTAAAAGAAACAAAGAAACAGCATTATGTTCAAAGAGCAATCTTCTGCCTAATCCAAAACCAAGACCTATAATTGGCAGCTAGTCAATCAAGGACAGCCTTTGGGATGAAGTCCACTTAAAAAACCGAAGCCCAACACCCATATTGGTCTAAAAATTCAGATATTACGATAAGCTCAAAGACGGGCCAAGCCCAGCCCGAAAGCCAAGCATGGCCCAACACCCATAAAAAAACCTAACCCTACGCAGATTAAAAGTCGCCAACCACCCATAATCTGAGATCCCACTTCCGGCAGCCCGCCACCACCAGAAAACCCCATGGCCGAACCCAAATCCACGAGACATCGAGAACAACGCCCATCACAATCCTCACTGTTGGCAGACCTCCATCACAGCCACCGAGAAGCTGCCATTTCATCTAATCCTTTTTTTTTTTTTTTGGTCAAACGGAAATGTCATCTAATCATTTTGAAAACACAAAATATCACCCTTTCAGCACCTATAAATAGTTCAATGGCCAAAACGAATTTGGTTTTACATACTCCAGCTATCAACTAAACAACTAACGCTCCAACAAAATGTTTTAGAGGTACACCAAAGTGATACAAAGTAAATGGCTGGTAACAAGGACGCACACTCAAAGAAAGAAGAACCCAACCAAAGATCCAACATGTATTACCTTAGGGTATCGAACACGGTAACTTCTTCTAGCTGAGGTTGCTCATCAGCACTCTTCGCACATTAAATTTTGCATCCGATTCCATGTTGGTTAGGGATGGGTTTTTGGAATTAACTAACCCTCGCAAGATCGCGACCCTTTGTCCTGACCATTGTAGAACGTGTTCCTCCCCTTCATTTAAAACCCAGCTTTAGAAAGGCCAAACAGCAGGATGTAAGAAAACAAGGGAAACTCACCCTCAAAATCTTAATGTATAAGACTGAAACAAAAAGGCACCTGTAAAATTGGAAGATGGGCCATGACGAGGGCAAGAAATGTGCGCCAAAGTGTTCCTTGAAATGCAACCACCATACATATAGGTGCCTCATCAGTTTTGTAGTGGCCAAATAAATGGGCTTAACCGAGACACTTGACTTGATAGAGGAACCGAACGGTAACCTGATCGTTCAGTGAGAGATCCGCTCGGACAGGACGTTCAGGATTATTTTGCTGGTGCAACCGGATCGCCTTGCTCGGAACGTTCAATTCGGGTAACCTGAATGTTTGGTGACAAATCCACTCTTACATGACGTTCGGATTATTCGCTAGTGCACTAGGGTGTCATATTCGGGACTTTTCGGTACACACAACTCGGGATTTTGACGAAGTCATTCGGGAACAACCGACCCTAACCCTGCATGTGGCTCATGTGATCCGAAGGGGAAGGCTTGTCCTCTTGCACCTAACCATTTGGTCATGTACGTCATCATGATGTAGGCTAAGGCGATTATAGCACATGTGTAATCATTGCAGCCAGCTCAAGCCATGTGGTCCGTAACTGCCTTATCCGGTGAGTCATATGTGACGTCACCCAAGGTAATTACCCAAGCGTACCCTCCACGTGCTTGCTTAATTGGTAGCCAAGTCAAGTGAGACCTACATGAGGAAAGGGAAGCAAATTAAATCTAATGAGATATGACGTTCTACCCTAACCCTAGTCCTACATTTTCCTTCTTAGATCTAACTTGATTGTCGAAGGGTCACTGGGCTGCCACCAACCCTAGTGACTTCTTGCAGGTGAGCAAGAGGCGAACTGCGCTGTGCACAGGGAATCAAGAGCGAACCCCAAAACCTACTGATCCTCAAACGGAACCCCACAAGTTCCAAGATTAGAACACCATATTTTTGTAAAGTGGCTGCCTGATAAGTAAACACCATAGAGTTGCCAGCTCTTTATTCCTAATTTATCTCATTACCATAATTTAAGATTGTAAAACTTGAAAAGAGAAAGCTTATCGTAATTGTTTGCCTAAATGACAAACATCAGCAAAAAGAAGGTACCCAGCCAGTTGCCACATTAACCTAGCAAAACAAGAAAAACAACTACTAACAAATATTAAACGACTTGATAGCCAAATCTAGGACATAAAGGCAGAATGCACATCATGTAAGAGGTGGTCAAATTTTTCTCGATCTGAATATCATAGCAGTAGACGTCTCGCATATCATTGGATACGTATTTTTTCATCAGCATATCATCAGATACGTTAACAAGTGCATATCAAACACAGCGCTGAGAGTTTATTAAATGGGCGCGAACTCTGGATTCACTTCTTTATGACTTAATGTCACCGGTGAGCCTTGGGCAAACCCATGGACGCAAACCAAATTAGGTTTAAGGCAAATGAAAAACCTTAATGAACACAAGGCTTTAGAGTCTCTTCTTTGTAACTTAATAAATTTCCCTTCTTTTTCCAATCATTCCAAATAGAGGTGTAAATTAGGTCGGGTCCTTGTAACTTAATAAATTGTCCCTTCTTTTTCCAATCATTCCAAATAGAGGTGTAAATTAGGTCGGGCCAGCACGAAAACAACACGAGCACAGCACAATTAAACATGCTCGACAAGGCTTGTCTTTCAAATTTCTTTGGTTCAATACATTGAAAATGGTTGTCCTTTTTCTTTTTTTCTTTTTTTTTTGGCTTTAAAAGACCTGATACAGCACAGGCATAACACGACTTGTGGCTTGTGGCATCCTAAAGGGCTAGGTCAGGCCTAGATTTTTATAACACGGTGGCACACGTTTATTAAATGGACACGAGCCTCTCGAGTCTCTTCTTTGTAGCTTAATAAATTGTCCCTATTTTACCTTCCTGTCTCATCTAAGGTGATTGGACCTAGAGCATGTTACTCGTAGGGCTAAGCCATGGATGCAAACGGAATTAGGTTTAAGACAAATGAAAAATCTTGATGTCCACAAGGCTCTAGAGTCTCTTCTTTATAGTAACTTATTAAATTGTCCCTTCTTTTTCCAATAATTCTAGATAGAGGTGTAAATTAGGTTGGCTCGGCACAGGAATAGCACGAGCGTGACACAATTAAACGTGCTCGGCAAGGCTTGGCTTTCAAATTTCTTTGGCTCAATACATTAAATAAGAAGGTTGTTTTTTTTTTGTTTTCTTTTTTTGGCTTTACAAGACCTAATATAGGACAAGCAGGACACGGCTGGTGGCATCCTAAGGACCAACCCGAGCCTAGAATTTCTAACAGGGCGTCACACATTTAATAAATAGGTCAAGCTATTTCTTAAACATGGAAATAAACAAGCAGGCCAGCACAGCATGGTTCATTCATCACAAATTCCACTAAAGGACTTCTCAATCCTTGCGATTTCCAGCCCTTTTGGCAAATTTTATTAGTGTTCTTACTATTGTTGTGATCATGGTTGTATTATTATCATTTATATAATTACCATCATTATTATTACACCTACCATTAACATCTTCTTCAAGATCATATCCAGTCCATCAAGTTGAGTATGATTTTCAAAATGCACACAAACACTGTCCCTTGTCTCGAGTTGCAGAGAGAGAATGGATCCGAAACTTACACACTAACATCCATACTGAAATGAATATATCACAGTTAGCAATAATGGATTGGTCTTTCAACAAAGGCACCAAGATAGTGTCACAGTATTCTATAATTAGCCAACATGTAGCGCAAGAAGTTGGAAAGGTAACATTTAATAGAAAACCAAAGACGGATTTCAACAAAATTATGAGAATCTGTAGAAACGTAGACGACTGTCCAACTAAACTCTCATTTATCGATGGCATCTTTAAACCACTTACCTTTATACACGAAAAAAAGAGGCGCATAAATAATAGACGCCGAAAATGGAAGGTTTAATCAAGGTAGTCTGAGCAGGCAACAAACTGTCCATATATATTGCCTTGTTATATGGCTAGACAACAAATTTTAGAATCATTATTCATTTTCCGAACTGCAAATTGCTCTTCATGGGAAGTCCACTTTGTATATTTCACTCTATTACTGTAAGTATTCAATCAAGTACTTGTTCCTTTAACTTCAAAACTCACTACCCAAGGCACAAGAAACTCGAATAGCCAACTTAAAGTCACGTGGTTTTTCGATTCATAAATACCAATTTTAGATCCAAATCAGCAGTGCATCAAACCAGTAAAGAGTCTATCCAAACACTATTCAATGTAACTATGAACTTTTCTAGAAAGAGAAGTAAATCTTGGATTTCATTTCTTGAATCACTGAGTTGATACCAAATACAGATGAGATCTCTTTCATATACAGAAGAATTAGAGAGAGAAAAGTACGACTCAGTTTAACAACTAACAAACTATTTTACAAGCTAAAACCACCACTAAATATGATACAATCAGTTACACCTAATCCTAGCTTGAGCTAATGGCTGTGCACTAGCTTGGCTTGACTTTGAACTAAGTTCAGCTGATGTGGCAGCTTCATTAGCTGACGTACTTAACACACCCTTGTAAACTGATGCTGGAATGAGTGACAGCTTTAGTTTGGAAGCAAGCCATTGAAACCTAGAAATTGTAAGAGGTTTCATGATCTGCTAGCTGCAAATGAGAAGGAATATATTTGACAACCAACTATTTTTGAAGCACTTTCTCTCTTACAAAAATGGAATCAACTTCCAGATGCTTTGTACGAGCATGGAAGACAGGGTTTGATGCTAAAGAGATAGCAGAACTATTGTCACACCAGAGAGAAGAAATAGATGCAGAAATAGGGACATGTAAGTCCCGAAGTAGCTGCATTAACCAAACTAATTCTGCATTGGTTTTAGCAAGAGACTTGTATTCAGCTTCGGTGGAGGAACGAGCAATTGTGGCCTGTTTCTTGGCAAACCAAGAGACAAGGCTTGAGCCCAGATATATCCAACAGTGGATCTTCTGTCTAAAGTATTGCCTGCCCAATCAGCATCAGAGTATGCTGAGAGCTGTAAGAAGCTCTTGGTGAAAAGCAGACCATGATTCAAAGTGCCTTTGATGTATCTTAGGATTCGTTTGACTGCAGTGAAATGACTATCCACAGGATGATGCATGTGTTGGCATACAGTATTAACAGCATAAGAGATGTCTGGTCTGGTAAGAATAAGATATTGGAGAGATCCCACAAGAGTTCTGTAAAATTCAGGATTGGGAAAAGGAAGTTCATGTGGGTTGTTACAACTTTTGAGAGATGAAGGTGATGCACAAGGCCTGCAATCTGTCATTCCAGCCTTTTTGAGAAGATCCAAAGCATACTTGAACTGGAGAGGATCAAACCATTTGGAACTGAAACGACTTCTATACCCAAAAAATAGTGTAGGAGACCAAGATCCTTGAGAGCAAAATTAGACCCCAGTTGGTTGATAATAGAATCAACTAGAGAAGGATTAGTCCCAGTGATCAAAATATCATCCACATAGACTACGACATAGACCAAATCTGTCCCCTGTGAAGAGTCTGCACGACTGTTATGAAAACCTTGTTTGATGAGGCTGTTAGAGAGCAGGTCATACCAAGCTCTAGGTGCCTGTTTAAGGCCATAAAGAGCTTTGTGTAACCTGCAAACATGGTGAGGAAACTGTGGGTTAACATAGCCTTGTGGTTGCTTAAGATACACTTGCTCTTGAATGGTACCATGGAAAAAAACATTAGAAACATCTAATTGCTTAGTAGACCAACCATGACATATAGCCAAAGAAAGCACAAGTCTAATAGTTTGTTGCTTAACGACAGGACTAAATGTTTCTGTGTAGTCTATGCCCTCAGTTTGTTGGAAACCTTGAGCTAGAAGTCAAGCTTTGTACCTAGCTACACTCCTATCAGAGTGTTTCTTAATTTTGTAAATCCATTTGCAGCCAATCACAGGAGCATTAGGAGGTAAAGGAACTAAAGACCATGTGCCTTGTTGTAATAATGCAGAATATTCCTCTGACATGGCAGTTTGCCACTCAGGATTAGTCATGGCTTCTTTAAAGGAAGAAGGTTCAGTAAGAGGAGGAGAATGACCAAGAAGAGTGAAAGGTTGTTTAGGAACAAAAATCCCATCTTTAGATTGAGTTTGCATAGGATGAATAGGAACTGGAGGGGGAAGAGGAACTAAATTGGAAGGAGAATGAGGAAGAGTAGTGGGAGGAGGATTAGGAGTTGTAGTAGGAGCAGGATGAGAATCAGTAACAGGGGAAGGAGGAGGAGGAAAAGGTGGAAGAAAGGAAGAGGCAGAAGAATAGGACTGAAACTTGAAAGGAGATATGGACTGAAAAGGAGTGGGAGTGGATAAGGAAGAACTGAGATGGGGATAAGGAAAATCTATTTCCAGAAATTTGACATGCCTGGAACTATAAACCCTATTAGTAATAGGATCAAGACACCTATAACCTTTTGTAGAAGCACAAGATCCTAGGAAAATACAAGGTGTAGACCTAGAATCCAGTTTGGTAGAAGCATCCGGTCTTAAGCCAAGGGGTTTCACAACCCCCAAAAGGCTTGAGAAGATGATAATCTGGGGCTGTTTTATACAAAGAACATGAAATGGGACTTGAAAGGCAATGGATGAATTAGGTAATCTATTGATGAGATAGAGAGCAGTAGTTATAGCTTCCAACCAAAAAGTAATAAGTAAATGTGCTTGTTGGAGTAATGTGATAGCTATTTCTATGATATGACAGTGTTCCCTTTCGGCCACGCCATTTTGTTCTGAGGTGTGAGGATAAGAAGTTTCATGGATAATACCAAAAGTGGCAAAAAAAAAAGCAGACATGAGTGTTTAGAAATTCACCACCTCTATCACTCCTGAATGTCTTAACAGAAAGAAAAGTGAGTAGCAACAAAAGCTTTGAGATTCTGAACATGTGGGGTAACTTCAGACTTAGCATGCAAAGGAAATAACCAGTAGTATTTGGTAAAATCATCTACTAAGAGAAGATAATATCGATAACCAGAAAAAGAAGGTACTGGGGAGGCCCCCCATACATCCATATGAAGCAACTCAAATGGAACAGTGGTGAGAGGTAGACAGAGAAAATGGAAGTTTGTGGCTCTTGGCCTTATTACAATAGTAGCAATCTAGACGAGTTACAGATGGAATATTCAGATTATACTTATTGGATAACAAGTGAAGAATGCCAGCATGTGGATGACCTAATCTGTTGTGCCAAAGAGAAGCTGATGTTTGCATGCTAACAAAAGCAGTTGCAATGGCAGATTTAGAGGTAAGAAGAAGGGGGTAAAGCCCCTTGTGGCATTTCCCTTGATGAAGAACCTGACGACTGGTTTTGCCCTGGATAATATAGGCAGAAGAGTCAAAAGTAATAGTAGTCATTATCGAAGGCAAACTGATAGACAGACAATAGATTGTGTGAGATCAATGGAACATGAAGAATATTGGACAGTGTAAACCTAGATGATGAAGTGGAAAGAAGACCATTACCTGAATGTATCACACGAATAGTTTGCCCATTCCCAACAGTCACTGTATCTGTTCCAGAACCTCCATGAGAAACCTGAATATGAGTGGGCATCATTAGTAACATGGGAAGTAGCACCAGAATCAAAGAACCAAGGTGAAGCAGAGCCACCTGGAGCAGGACCCCCATGAGGTACAGAACTAGTCATGTGTAAAGCATAATAAGCAAAAGACCCCCATGAGGTATAGAACTAGTCATGTGTAAAGCATAATCAGCAAAACCCTAAGTTGATGGAGGAGGAGTACCACCAAAACCCTGAGATAGCTGAGAAGGAGTGCCACCAAAACCCTGAGCTTGCTGAGATGGAAAGTCATAATACCCCATATAATCAGGTGTAACACAGAATGCCTGAGCTGGATTTTGGGAAAACTTGTGTGGAGCTGAACCAAAAGGCCTACCAAACTGCCCAAACACAGGTGGACTATAATTCAGGTTCTATCTATAATAGCATGTAGAAGCCTGGTGATTCTATCTGCCATAGATTTGGCAGCTTGCAATGGTACCAAAATAAGGACTATTAGTTTGATAGCCTGAATAATTCTGAAAACCAGGAGGAGAGAAAGGCTTAGAGGACTGAGATGGAGCAAAGAATTGCTGTGAAGCAAACTGATTTCCCTTAAATCTGTTCCCATTCCTATTGAATCTTGGTCCATTGAACTGTGGAGGAGAAAAAACAGTAAGGAACTGCTGTGACTGAGGTACAGGATTAGGAAATTGGAAAGGTGGTATAGGAGGTGGAGGTAGAATACCGGAGTTGGAGGGTGGAGGTAGTGCAGTAGAAGCGGATGCAAAATAAGAAGTTGAATAAGATGGTGGATGATGTTGTGCAACCAATATAGATGAGGACGAGGTAATATCAGGGGTTAGATGCAGTTCTTCACCCATTAACAGAGAGGAAAGAGCACTGAAAGTCATGTCATCAATCCTTGTGCGTATAGTTTGTTTAAGAGAGTCATATCCTGTCTTGAGTCCATTGAGAGTATGGAAGACTTACTCTTCATCATCTATTTGTGTGCCAGAGGCAGCCAACTTTCGAATAATTTCTTTGATGTAATCAAGGTACTGCTCCATAGAACCAGTTTTATGTAGACAATACAGCTTGCGTTTAAGATCATGAATGTGAAATCGTGATAACAAACTATATTTCTCTTCCTGCTTAGTACATAACTGAGAGGTATGATCAGATCCAATGATGTGAGGCAAAACTAGAGGTGTTAGGGTTCCGATCAAACAAGACAACAGCATTCAATCAATTTGTGTCCAAGCAGCAAATTCAGGATTAGGAATTCATGTACCAGACACATCAACAGTGAATGGAGTAGGTTTTCTCACAAGATCCATCAACAAAATTAAACAAAGAATTCGCTTTCAGTGCGTTTTCCACTTACATTTTCCACACAAAGTAATTCAAAGAATCTAATTTCAGAGTGATGAAAGATTGAAAATTAGCAATCAAGAAGGAGAGAGATTGAGGAAGGTACGCAATTGATGCTGAAGATGATGTTGAACTGGAGGATTGGGTCGATTGTGTTGCCATTGATGAGTATACGAGAGCTTCGTGAATTAGGTCGTAGATCTCTGAAACAAATCTTCTTCTTCGTGACTGGGATTGACTCGCGCCAGTAGGGACTCTGATACCATATGAACTTTTCTAGAAAGAGAAGTAAATCTTGGATTTCATTTCTTGAATCTCTGGGTTGATACCAAATACAGACAAGATCTCTCTCTTATATACAGAATTAGAGAGAGGAGTACAACTCAGTTAACCACTAACAAACTATTTTACAAGCTAAAACCACCACTAAATCTGTTACAATCAGTTACACCTAATCCTAGCTTGAGCTGATGGCTGTGCACTGGCTTGGCTTGACTTTGAACTAAGTTCAGCTGACGTGGCAGCTTCATTAGCTGACGTACTTAACAGTAACAACATGCTCTGGAGAATCATGTGGAAACAGGTCTATGTAAGGATATACCCACCATAGAATCATGTAAGTGTTTATGCATGCTGCTACGAGAAAGAGCAACATGCATACGTAGATAGACACTACTATGAAAAGAGATGGTAAACGAAACATAATTACCTGAATCTACGACAACTACAACACTTCTTCCACGATTTCTTCTAGAATGCTGTTTGGCCAACATGGGAACAAGAAGAGAAACTCGTAAAAGGTTAGTAGAAATACAAGGGGAGCCTTAAAATTACAAATATCATATATGAAGTTACTTAAAAGAAGAAGCGTACTCGTGCAAATCCCCGGGGTGCGAATTAAAACGTCATGAACTGCATCGACGTCAATTGGTACAGGTGGTCCCACAACTTGAGAGTAGGCATGAGCTGAAGTTCCATACTTATCCCAATTCTCAGTAGGTGGCACATTGAGGTCTACCTCTCGTACCGTCTCACTCCTCCTTGTGTTCCTGATATACCCTCTTAAAGGAGGCCTTCTTGTAATCCTGATGCTCATGATGCAGATGTATCTTTCTTGCTCAGGTCACACACACTCAACAAGCCTGGTCATGAAAAAAGAACTCCTCGTTAGCTGTACATATAATATCCTTCCTTAGCTTTGACAAATCCAACTTTCACTTCATTTTGTGAAGTTTCTAACTCTAGATAAACCCAATACACACTTTTCCCCCTAAATGTTCTTTTCAAATGCTAACTACTCAAAAGAACAATGATTGAAGGATCTGTGGGGCTTGATTACCTCCTTCCATACTTTCTCATTCGCTGGATGGACTTTCACTCGGCCTTAGCCTTCCTCGTGGGTCGTGGCTACAAGTACCAACCCTATTCCAGCCGAAGGACACTCTGATGCCAAAGTCATTCCTCACTCAAGATGGTAGAAAATACACCACAAGACTCAAATGATTCAAATCACATCACAAGAAACGACAGACCTCTTTTAAGGTTTGTTATGTACCTTGTATAGAAATAATGTACTTGAGGACCAAGTAATGATATGACGAGCACGTGGTCCCATGACGTCATTCGTAACCATTTCCCTGAAAGACGTCATCCATGAGTCATGATGATTGCTGTATGACACATAAGTGGAAGCAACTTGGCCAAGCCGTGCCTCTCAGCCTGATCTGTCACAAGCGTCTGGCCTGGCCCTTAAGCTACTGTCCGGCTTAATCATGAATCATCCAAACTATACCAGTTGGTTGGCCCAAGTCAAGAACTTAAGTTCTTCGCCCTTCGGCGAGTTTGGCTCAGCCTGACTAGCGAGTCTCTTGTTCTCTCTACTACAACATCAAAAACCAATTGCATTCTACCAATGAGAAACACATGTTTAGACATGATTTTCTGCTTATAGCACTAAGCTTACATTCAATAAAAAGAAAATCTAAAAATAATCTGGTTCAAGCCAAGACTAGATGTGTATGCTACGAACATGAAAAGGTAACCTAACAGTATATAGTTAATTGTTGATTTTCTTTCTACTCTTTTTCATGCTAAAGACCTCAACAAATAGTAAAATCTTATTAAAACTTAGTACGCCAACTTGACTGAAAATCAAGAGTGTCAACTTTCTAAACCAATGTGATGTTTTGAACTTCTTTGATCAAGAGATTTTGCTCGTATTTTTTCCTTTTGTTTTGGAAAGTAAGACTAATTCTTCATTCCTCAATGGGCATACTAGGTAAACAAAATAAGAAGTCCAAGATCTAAAGGAATTTTGAGGAGCTTATCAAAAAGGACATACCGAACTGGCTGCAATTTCCACATTTCGATCAACATGGCTGTGGATCACTCCATTTCATCCGAAGTGCATGTCTTAACGAATAACGCAAAGGAAAACAGTGACAACAATGACACAAATGATATGACAAATAAACCCCTAACCAGTAACCACAAAGGACAATATGAAGATATCGAGGACCAAACCCTAGCATTAAGGAATCAGCTTTTGTTTTCCCAAAAAACAATATTCAGTTTTGAACTTTTGATCCAGCAATCACAAGAAAAGTGGTGCTACCAGTACAGATTTAATATCTGTACCAGGGAGTACAAATGACTTTTTGGGCCTCTTTTGGGTCTCAAAAAAATGATCAGGAACTGCTCATTTTGTTTAGAATATTTTGTTTATGATCCTTGCAAAAAATAAGCTCAATCCGATATCGGTAAAGGCATTTACAAAACATCCAATTTTGTCACAGAATTCAAGCTTGAATTCTAAAGCAAAGTTGGATGTTTTGTAAACGTCCTTACGGGTACTGGATTGAGCTTATTTTTTGCAAAGACCATAAACAAAGTATTTTATACAAAATGAGTGGCTCCGATTATTTTTTTGTGACCCAAAACATGCCCAAAAAGGCGTTTACCAGTATCATTTCTGATAGGGTAAACTGGTTCCCACTTCACAAAAACCAATTTAACTCCAGATAATACTATATAGAAAATCAAGTTCCACTAAACTATTTCAAAGTTTTGAAACCCTGGTCTTACATGACAATAAGGTGACTTTTCAGTTTTCAAGGTGATCAGATTTTAATCTCCAACAGAAAATTTCAACTTCAATGTTAATTTGGGATGGTCTTTTAGCAATTTACACAGATATTAACATCTAATCACCATTTTATGCTACCTGATGTTGTTTATCACAAAAAAAAATGCATGCATTCAACACAACCGATTTTGGCATCCAATCATGTCAACGTCAGGAGCTGTTCAATTTTTCCAAATTTTGAAACAATCAAAAACTTATTGTAACAACAAACTCAATGTCGTATTCAGCATTCTAAAATTTTGAAAACAACTCAGACAATGTAACTAGCAAACCACTATCATATGATATGTGCATATCCGATTGAAGAACCATGCAACACTGAAGAATCAAAGCACCAAAAAACAGTATCAAACAGCAGGAAATAGATTTAACCACCACAAACATTAAAATCAAAACATATCAAAGGGCATGCAAGAAAAATGAAAACAAAGTATTTAAATATGGTGGAAGATTTTACCAAGTTTCGAATACTAGCAAATAGCAATCATATCGTTGAAAATTTAACTAAAAGTCTTATCAATTTGGTGCTCAATGCTGCTCTCAGCTCAAACTATCCTAGCTGCACCTGCTTGTAGCGGATAATTACACCACACTCTATCAATGATCACCTGAAAGTAATCTGCGTCTGGAACAAAAACAGAAGGATTAGACTAGGTGATTCTAGCTTCACATCATACCTGTCATTTCCTCCTCATTGCCAAATTCCACAGTACCCTACACTGGCTGCAAGAGCTAATTTCAGTAAAGAATGTAAATCCTGGATCACGGCATTGCCCACAACACAATGAAATAGCTTAAGCTAAAGTCACCAGATGCTGCTATAGACCAATCCCAAGCAACTATGCCCATCATCGAATATGCGAAAAGGCCCATTGATATACCCGGGCCAGAAATCCCTATGTTTTGCTTGAGTAATCAAGTTGAAATAAGAATTTCTTGCTATTAAGTGTTATAATGTAATATTTGCCAATCAAAAAAAAAAAAAGTGTTAGAATGTAATATCATTCAAGAGACCATTAGACTGATGAAAGTATCATGATATGAGTAGCAGTTCTTTTGAGAAGCTAGTCATATTTAATTAACAGAAAAAGCAGGAATTCACTCATTAATGAATCGTTTAGTACAAGTCAGAAACAACATGGCGCTTGCTTGAAGAAAAAAAAACAGCTATTCACGCTCTAGATCGAACATGAGAAAGAGTCAAGTTTATTGTTACATTTTGGATGAAGTCTTTTACCATAGCTTCTCCGTTAACCTGATCATGAACGAATTTACAGCAAGCGCATCCAACACTATCCATGACGACTCAAATAGCTCGTGAAAGAAATCAGTCCCCGTCTCCTCAGCCGCATCTCTGAAAGCAATCCCAAATGCATTGCCTCTATCAGCACCAAGACGCGGCTTCCCACAAACTCCAACAATCAAAACCTTGTTTCGCTCTTGAGTGTAGCAAATGCATATCAAAGGCTTCATTTTCGCACCTTTCTCCTTCAAAGCATCCATCAAGAAGTACCCAAATTTAGTCAAAGCCTGGGGATAACCCAACAGCTTAGTATCTGCTGAATCTTCGAGTTTCACCCACCTGAATTTACTCCCACTTCTTATAGATCCCTTCTTGGTTATCGCAGAACTCCCTTGTCTCAGAATCGCCCTTTGGACCTTTATGGCTTGTCTCATTCCAATTTCCAGCTTTTCAAGCTTGCTCAATGACAACGAATCATAAGCCACCCCAAACTGTTTGGCAGCACAGGTGCCATCAGATTCCACAAATGACTCTAAAAGTGCCGTCACTCCAAACACCACATCTGCTGCAGAAAGTCTAGAACTATACCCATGTAATAGACAGAAACCTCTGTAGTAGAAATCCGTTAGTCCATACTCGGGTAAAAATTCTTCAAACTCATCCTTCATTTTCCTCTTGATCGCGACATTCATGTACTGAAACTTCTGTCTACAGTCTTCGAGCGCAAAACCCATCCGAGCAAGAAGCAGCATCAACTTTTTCATCCCGTTGTCACTCCACGTCTTCAATTTAGTCGCCATGTAGGAAGAACACAGCATTGAATCAAACAAGTTCCATTCTTGTAGCAACATCAGCTTTGGCTCGTCTTCACACGCAATCTTTGAAGAATCAGGAGCCAAAACCTTTGTTCCATCCTTCAAAGTCACCGTTGTAGCCGCATCCAAATTCCCCAAGCTGTTAATATGCTGCTCGAGTTCCATCACCCCGGCTTGATACCTCTCGTTTGTCAATCTTTCGTGGACAAATTGGTCGGTTAAAGCCACACAAGCAAACCACAGCAGATCATTTGTGTTCTTCCTAAGGGAATGAGATAGATCATACATCAAACACCCAGATGGCTTCCCATGGAAAGTACCCATGTGGTAATACTCCTTCTTCAATTTCCTAAAAAGCTTAACCGGGTCTTTCTCACTTTCCCCCGAAACCCTTCTCCTCTTCTGAGACCCCTCACCACCGTCATCTTCTCCTTCACTTTCGCTCTCGCTCTCATCTTCACTTTCCAAGTCATCTCCGCCCTCATCATCGCTATTCAAATCACTTGCATTTGCTAGGGCCGAAACCGGGACCCTCAAATCATAGGCCAAATCAGCTTGGTCCTCATCATCCCGCGTATAGAGCACAACCACGCCATCATTCTGATCGCTGAGGTTGTGCAAGTGAATCGGGCGGTGGCTATCCACCACGAAGACCTTGGCACAAGGGCCAAGACCAAGGACCTTTCCGAGGTCTCGGTGACACCCCCAATTGATGAGCAAAATCGTGACTGGCTCCTCGGGAGAGGAACACGAATCGGGGCCTGCAAACTTGTGGATTTCCTTGAAGGTGGAGACGGGGTAGCACGCGTACCGAACTGAATCGGATTCGAGCACGTGGCCTATGATTTTCAGAGCGCAGAGGGAATCCACGTCGGAGGTGGAGGGGAATATGAGGAGAGGAGTGGTGGAAGAAGAAGCCGTGGCCGATTCGCGCAACCGAGCATAGAACGACTCGATGCTCTGTTCTCGCACCATGATTTTTCCTCAATTGGTTCGTTCCTAGATTACGGAAACACCAATTCTTTTTCTAGACAAATTTTCAGTCACAGAATTGACAGGACGGAACAGTAGATAGAGAACGGAACCAAAGAGAACAGTTACAGTAAAGTTTATGTGCAGCAAAGGAAGAGAGAGAGTTGAAGATGGAGGCTAGGGTTTTGTGAGTACCTGATGAAGTTTATGAGGGGGGTTTGCTTTGGCTCTGTTCTGCTTTTGCCCATTTGCTAGAGAGAGAGAGAGAGAGAGAGAGATCTGGAGTTGGGTTGGAAAATTCAAATTAAAAACAGTCCGATTTTTTGGTTGCGTTCGACATTTTCATTACAAATTTGAATTTTTTGACGGTCCCGCGTAAATTTGGCGGTAGCATGTGGTAGGGGTGGTGCGCGTGACAGGAGTAATTATTCCATGCGCCTGGAGGCATTCCTGCATTACCCCAAACTCTTCACGCATTCAGGGACAGAGCCGGGAGTTTCGGTTAATGGAGTTAAAAATATTTTTTTTATTTACTAGTCTAAAATATATCTATACGAAGAGGTTAATTATAACGGAAATATACACGGATAGTTCTCAGTTTACTTTATAATTGGTACCAAAGATTTATTATCTTTTTAAAATAATAGATGATAGCCTCATTTATAATAAGCAAATGATTTTAGCACTTTAAGTCACACCCCAAAATTTTTGTTTTAGTATAAAAATTATACATAGCAAGGCACATTAAAAGATAAATTTTAGAGTGTCATTATAAAAAAGTGAAGTGCCAAAATCATTTTTCTTTTAGTACTATCAACTCTTGAAAGGAAGAGAACGCGCATAATTTCTATGCATTCGAAATAAGTTGGGATAATTTACCAAATTTTTGTAGAGTCAAAATAAAAAGTTTTGACTGCAAACTATCAAATGTTTGTGTGAGAAATCAAAATGAGTAGGATCAAGTGATCTCATTTGTCTCTACATGCCTCCACCCTTGCACACATTTTTGTGCGCTAGATATGATTTGTGGTGGAAACTACACAAATGTGTAATGGAGAAGGAGTTCAGGGCATCACGTGACGGTGTTCAAAAAAAACATTAAATAATTTTCTGTGTGGTAGGATATGAAGGGGGCAAAACATTATTTATACTGCACTCCTACAGCATTGCCACGTGATGCTCCAGACCCATTCTCCACCATACATTGTTATGGAGCTCCACAGCTTGAATCCCATTACATATTGTTTTGGCTGAATAATTACTCAAAGAGAGCGGTCTCAGGATAAGCTTTCCTCTCGTAGCCGTGTGATTAGCGAGATTAGAAAGAGGTGGGTTTCCAACGGTAGTGATGGAGCCTTTTGGATCTGGATGCTTTACGATCGGCCGGGTATAGGTGATGTCAATTTCGGACCTGGATTTTTGTTTTATTTTTGAGTCGGGCCTAGCTTCATGCAACGGATTCAGCCCGCCTGTGCACCATCTGTGTGAGGGTCCGTGGCTCAGGTTACAAGCTCACATTACCGAGCCTGAGTAACTTGGATCCTCTCCGGCTCATGTTAAGAGACTAGATAATCATGTTCGGCCCATTTGTAAGCCCGCGTCCATTTTTTTAATCAGGGCCTTTCATGTTTTAGATCCCATCAAGAAAATATAATGCAAAATATCACGTTAATCAAATATTGTTTAATAATTTTTAGGGACATAAAGAAACAACCTAGTAATCTAGTTTATATATATAATTCATGTATCCGGGCCAATTTTCGCGACTAATCTAGTATTGTAATATGATTTTTTTTCAAGATAAATATGTTGTAAAATCACATCAACCTATATCCGATCAACTTGTTTATTTACGCAATGGATTTTTTCAAAAGGGCAATAAAAACTATTTGGGGGGTTAGGGAAACAAACAAATAGAGCCATAAAAGTTTGTTTGACAATGTAGGATAAAAAGGCTAAAGTTGTAATTCTAATGGGTATTCCTGGAGCATTTTTTGAATACGAGGCAAAAATGTCTCAAAAAAATAAGGTAGAATTGTTTATGTAATTTTGCAACTCAACCTCACTTGACATGGCTCTGCCATATATAGCTAGTGTCAATAACCCACATTGAACCTCTCTTATCCTCCGTATACTCAAGGTCGAACAGCAGATGAATGATTATTGACAGTGGTGGGACCAAAATTCGACGCAGGAGAACGGCTTTTTCAATCGATATCTTGGAAAAAATTCTAGAGTACAATTAACCGAATAATACCAAATCTAAACCATTTTCACTATGCCTAAAAACATTCGATGAGTATTGTTTTTCAAAAATTTCCAAATACCGAGCACAAAAAATTACAATATCCTACACATGAAAGTGTAATTTTAATCCAGTCATTTTCCAAGATGTCCAAACAATTCATCAATTATAACAAATAGCAAGAAATCGAAAGAACTCTTTTTTTTCCCCTAAATCGAAAGAACTCGAACATAAGAGTTTACGTAGAAACAACTCAGGGACAACTATCCCGAAGAGGAAAATTATGGCCTAATCTACTCAAAAGCTATAAATCAAAATGTTTACAAGATGCTTACATGATAGGAATTACCAACCCACCCAAAGTTACACCCAAACTCCGTGCTTTGATGTAACTCTCTGAGTCCCTTCTTGATTTCATAGCCTCCACACGTTCAATCACCTAAATCTCCATTCACCATGGCCCCGATTCCATCCGGCCAGGTAGAATTAAAGATATCATTGATGTGATGCAGTGGAGATTTTTACGACTAGAAAATTTACGGATATTGAATGATCGAGACATGATGTGTATGACTCTAAATTGCCACTAAGAGCATCCACATCAGTCTTTCTAATTTTTAGACCAAATTATACATTAAAAATTCACTTTATTATATTAGCTACTCACTTTTAAAAGATCTACTGCATCAGATTCTCTATATTAAATTATACCATAAAAATATTATTTATTTATTCTATAAAAAAAGAAAAGCAAATTACTTCAATACTAAAAAACCTACAAACCCAAGGTACCCACCCACTTCTCAACTCCAACCCCAAAAAAACCAGCAAACAAAACCCCAAACCACACTTTTCCAACGCCGACCTCACCCTCTCTCTCACCCTGGTGAAATCACCCCCTCCGATCAACCCCTCCCTCTCTCCAAACCGGTCGGAGGTACCAACGGCCACGCGGGCCCCACTTCGGACCCTTTGCGGATGATTCGAGTCATTCAATAATTAAAAAAAAAAACGAGTGGGCATAAGACAAATCAGCTCAATTCGATATCTTTGATGTTCGATCCAATTTTTTCATTTTTGAAAAATCGAAAAAAATGGGAAGATTGGATGAAAATGGGGAAGATTGAATCGAGCACATACACATATCGAATTGAGCTGATTTTTCACAAGCCCCCTCGGTCTTGTTTTTTAAAATTATTGAATGACTCAGATCATTCGTGCCCAGAGTGGGCCCCCGTACTGGTTGGTACCTTCGGTTGATTTCACTAGAATTTTTTGCAACAAATAATGGTCTCTTTTCGGAGCTTTCCCTTCTAAATTACTTGATGTTGGCTTACAATGAGTTTTATGTGCACATTTCATAAACCACAAGGGTGTTATTACAAACCATAAGAGGTGTGGGGGCACATAAATCACATGAGATCAAAGTGGTCCCCACGCCCCCCCCGGTCCCAGAGGTGCTATGTACACATATAAGAAATATGTGTCAGCATGCACAGATCCTTTTTGGCCCCGTTTCAGGTCCTCAAAAAATGATTGGAGCCATTCATACCAAGAATCCACTAAATTGGGTATTGTTAAAAGCATTTATGAAACATTCAACTTTGTCTCAGAAATTAAGGCTTGAATCCTGGAACAATATTGGATACTTTGTAAATGCCCTTAATGATATTAAATTTAGCTGATTTTTGATAGGGATCATAAACAAAGTATTTTAAATAAAATTAGCGGCTCCGATTATTTTTTTGGAGTCCCAAAACAGGTTCAAAAGGGATCTGTGCACGCTGGCACAGATTTCTTATCTGTGTGGATATCATTTCTATTTTTTTTTATCTCATATTTTGTCTCAGGAATCATATTAAAATTCAAAATTGAAAAGAAAAAAAACTATAAGACGACGAAAAAGACCCAAAACCATGAAAGGGGCCTTTTTCAACTCTTCTCGGTAGGGGTGATACCGGTCTGGTTTCGACCGATTTGGGTGTATTTTTTGGTCAAAACCGGTTATCCGGTTTGAGATTTTTAGAAACTGGAACTGGTTGAAATAAACCGGTCCGGTTTTGACCGGCTCAACCGATTTCGGTTCGGTTTATCCGGTTTTCATTCATGGGTCATATTTTGGGCCTAACATATCAAAAAATTTACAGTTCTACCCATAAAATATCAACCAAAAATAATTCAATCCTTTTTTTGGGCCCAACAAAAAAGGATCAATTTGAGCTCAATACATAAATAAAAACCCATAAAAACATAATTAAGCCCATAAAAACAATTTTTATATAATAAATATATTTATTAGACCAATATACACCACAAAATATCAACAAAAAACCCATAATTCAATCCTTCCCCTATGTTTATATATATATGTTTATATTATACATATATATAACCGGTCCGGTTTCAACCGGTTTTTAGAACACATAAACCGGATCGAAATTATTTTTTCAGTTTATAAAATTTTATAAACCGGAATCGGATCGAAATAATTCAACCGGTTTAAAAAATTCGGTCTGGTCCGATTTTTCCGGTTTCGAGTAACAGCCCACTTCTCGGGCATCGCTGAGAGGCAGGCGAAGTTAAAAGATGATGAGACCGAAGAAAGAAAACGTATTGGCTAGACAGTCTCAGCAAATCTATTCACAAACAAAGAAAACAATTCTACTTTGAGCTTGAATATCAGACGATTCAGACCATGGAAAGAGTTCAGCTACTTGGATTTTGGCCTAGCCCGTACAGTTACAGAGTGATATGGGCTCTGAAGCTAAAGGGCGTCAACTACGAATACATAGAAGAAGACTTCCCCAGCAAGAGCGAACTGCTCTTACGATATAACCCGGTTCACAAGAAGATCCCTGTGCTCGTTCATCGAGGCAAACCCATCGTCGAGTCGCGCGTTATCCTCGAGTACATCGAAGAAACGTGGCCGGAAAATCCGTTGCTGCCGAAAGATGCTTATGAGAGAGCCGTGGCTAGATTTTGGATCCAATTTGGAGAGGATAAGGTACGTACTAGTACTAGCATCTTTGCTTTTTTTTTGTAACCCTAAACTTCGTAAGCATATCCTAGTTTAATTGGACACGATTAGAATTCCATTGTTCTTCAGTCAATTTTGGTCAATAAAATGATGTTTTCCTCTAAATCAGAGGAGCTGTTTTTTTCTCAATGCTTCTGATGTATATAGAATCATCTGTTTCTTGAAAGAATTTACTGTTGGAACCAGGATTTGTTTATCACTGGAAAAGATTTGCAATGCACCGAAAAATAACCAAGATTTCAGGCGTGGAAACTAGCAATCGAGGCTAGTATTACGATACTGTATCCTTAAAGCAAATTCATCTCTCCCACACGGGAGATCAACTTGCAAAATTGAAAAGTTGGATTATGAAATTGCAAAAGATAATTTCGGAGTTGGATTAATACTTTCAATTGAATGGGTCAAGGATCCATGGATGAAGATAAAAATGCTAGTGTGAAACGATCAACTCTTCTATTACTGTGTTATTCGCTTGCTCTTTTATCCCAAACCATTAACCAACCGTATGGTTGCTTGTGGAAATTGTTTTTGTTTATTTGGTAGTTGAGTTTTTGCCACTTCGCTGACTATGTTGTCGCTCAACTGGCCAAATCAAAGTCGCGGGGTTCCAAGGGCAGCCCCTACGTCGATGGTCATTGCACATAGACATGGGTATTACAGAAATTTTAGCGATGTAAACCCTAGATTTATTCCTGCTACAGGCAGCATGAGTCAATGGATTCTGTACTCTTTAAACATCCGGCTACTCCTAAAGCTTTTGTTTTTCAGAACCTAATAGGGAAATTCCAAGCTAAACAATCAGTCCAATTCTCATAGCTGTTTTTGACCTGCTTCCAAGAGCAAACTCATGTTCCTCAATCATTTTCCACAACCAGCTAGGGTAAAGATTATATTATCATATACTCCACCAGATTACAAGTATAAATTAACATTTTCTTCATAATCAAGATACTATAAGCTGCAGGACTCTGTTTTTTACTTGAGACGTGATAGAACTTTTGCATGAATTTCGTTGCGATTATGTAGCATTTGAAGAATGTATGATCATGCCCAATGGTCCATTCTGGAAAATATAAAATTTGATTGCTAAATTTTTTACCTCAAAAAATATTAGACCATAATGAACCAATCATATCCCTGATATATATATATATATATATATTCTGCTAATCCGTGATTTTGCTACCAACATTGTTTTGTGGTCACACAGGGTCTCACTTTCTATGGTTTCTTTCGATCAACTACCGGAGAGGCACAAGAGAAATCTGGCAAAGAAGTCATCGAAGTACTTAAGATCTTAGAAGAGCAATGCCTTGGGGATAAAATGTTCTTCGGGGGAAGCTCTTTGGGACTAGTAGACATATCATTTGGATGGCTTGCGTACTGGTTTGGAGTCATGGAAGAAGTTGTAGGCGCCAAATTGTTTGAACCAAATACATTCCCGCGATTGCATGCTTGGGCTCAGAACTTCAAGGAAATTTCTCTGATCAAAGAAAATCTTCCCGATCGCGAGAGATTGTCGGCTCATTTCAAGTGCATAAGGGAGAGTTTCTTCGTAGATCTCTCGAGCCACAATGAGTAGTTCTTGTGGTTTTGTTTTGGATATGATGATCAAATGTCTTAATTTACTTGTGTATGTGAGTATATTTTTATACAACTGTGAAAATAAGAGAGAACTTGTCCTTGACGAAATTAGATTTGTATTAGTTGATCTTAGTATTGGACTAAGGTTGTGCTTGATGGTGCTTGTATTTGAATTTTTATTTTTATTTTTAATCTTATCAAGTTGCTTGGTGCTTGTATACCATCCAACATTATAAAGTCAAAAATTAAGTTGATCGACATTGACAATTCGTAATTTACGTTTACTTCCAAGTTTTTCCTTGAAATCATGAAACGAGTTCTAATTTTTCAAGATAACTCTAAATCAATTATTTTGCTCTGAAGTGTTGGATGGATATACTTTCCGGACTTGATAAGAAGAAAAAATACAAATGAAGCCCCGATAAATTTTCAAGATCTGAGGCGAATAGTGTTTTGGTTGAGAGAGCCCTCAAAAAACTCTCAAGGTTGGAAACCTTTTGTCTCAAGCAGTAATTCAAGCCATTTCCACGCATGCCATGGCCTGCTTTCTATTGCCAAAAAAATTGTGTGATAAGCTTAACTCTGTAATTAGTATACTATATAACAAGGAATTATTGGTGGAAGGGCGATCCAGAGGATATGGGAATCTGCATGCTGGCCTTGCTGGGATAGCCTTGCTTACCCCAACAAAAATGGTGGTTTAGGCTTTCGCAGTTTTAAGGCTTTTAACCTCACATTATTGGCTAGCTAGACAAAATATATACTTGTAAAACAACAGTACAAAGGATCGGAAAACTAACCTTATTATTATTTAGGCTGAAGCCAATTTTGAAAGGAGAGGAGAGGAGAAAATTAGAATGCTTGGTTTTTAGAGAGAAAAAGAGGGCAAACCAAAACCTGATTTCCTGATTACAAAAGGGACATTCATATAGAGGTCCGACCCGGAAATGAAATGAAAATTACACCCAAATTAAAGTGAAATGAAAATGCATCGGGTACACAAATGGACCCCATCGTCATGACTTTCATTTCACCGGGCATTACAACTCCATTATTGAGTTTTACTTTACCACCAAAGTTTGGTGAGATATTTACTTTCCACCGCAAGTGGATTTGTCTTTAACCAACATTATTGCTTCTTTTCTTTGCAAATAGGTGTAAGAATGAAAAATCTCTTTATGTGCACCAAATAATATACTATGCCATAGAAAGCATTCAGCCTGGGCTGTTGGTAACAGCTGGTAACAGCTATTCAACTCAAGAATCAGACTCCTGTAACCAAAGCTCAAATAGTTCCCCATGTCAACAACAATTGCACGGATGGAAAGTCCAACAAAAATGTCAAAACATAGTTGCAGTGGTTGCAACACAAAACATAGGCGTAACTGAACTAGACACACATATCCATACGAAGGAACGAAAGGAAATACATTTGAATTCTACAATTCTGTATCTAATTTTGTCTTCCCTTCCAACTTATTCAACCTATTAGTGTCATCTCAACAGAAGAAAGAGCAAAGGAGGGAACCCTTTTGGCATCGTACTTAATTGTATCAGAAAGCAAAAATGGACTCCAACACTTAAAAAGTCTAAAAGCAAGCTGATAGTGACACTGAAGAAACTTTAAGTCCAGAGATCTGAATATTGTATGCACAGATAAATAGAGGCCATTATGTGGGCAGATAATGACACAAGAATCTCACCTCATCAACAAAAATAATCACAGGGGCCAGCTTGCTAGCAAAAGAGAAGAGGGCCTTTGTAAGCTTTTCAGCATCTCTAAACCACTGCAGCAGAAAAGTGGGGAAAAGGTATATTAGCCACCGGCAGGCGGCACCTACGGGGTGTTTGGAAACTTAATTTTTGCATTTTTGGATTCTCATTTTTCCATTTTGGGTGTTTGGCATTCCATTCTGAGAATGGATTGTGGGAGAATGGATTTTCGATTTTTGGGTTTAGAGGCAAAAACCCAAAAGTAGGTCTAGAGGTGTTTTTCACATTTTTGCATTTTCGGATTCTGTGGTCAATTATCAAAATACCCATTTTCCTCCCTTCATTTTCAACAAAGTAATAAAGACAAAGGGCAATATGGTAAAAATCCAACCCATAATTCATTTTCGACAATCATCTACCAAACACTACTACATTTCAAAATACATTTTGCACAGATCTCCCAAACACTCTTACCATACTAAAAATACATTCTGGCCATAATTCAAAAAGCCAAAAAACCAAAAAGCTGAAAATAAAAAGTCAAAAAGTAGGTTCCCAAACACCCCATATGGTTATTTCGATGAAGTCAAAATAATCACATTATCAATCAAATAGGAAACGAAACAGACAATTAGTGGTGAATTCAACTGTCGTCAAACCTCAAATTAAAGGAAACTCTTTCCATTGGTAAATACGATTCCCCCATGAGAGCATTTTCCCCTAGCTACGGCAATGGGCTGCCAATTTAGAGACCAGGAAGTCTTTGCTTCCCTGACGGGGAGTTAGCAGTCAGATAACTCAACACCCAACAGGGAATAAAAGTAAGTGAGATCGTGGTGATGCAAATACCGATACTAAAAACTTGTTTCTTCATACACGTTATGTTGTGCCTGTGATAAATTACAACATAACCTACTAACAGCTTCCCACCAGAATAAGCAAATAGTCCTCCACAAAGAATGCCACTGGGAAAAGATACAATCGTCACTACAACAAAAATGACTTTTTTGTAACAAAAATTTCCTCAATGGTGTCTTCTGGTGAGAAAATTGGATTTCGTCGCCAAATGGAGTATGCCCTCTCCCTCGACGCATATATCACAATAAGGCATGGCCATGTATAGGTTGATTACTACTAGAGATTAGAAACAACTACAATGTTTACAGAAGTACGAAACTGAAGTGTTTATAGATGTCCTCAAAATATTCGGAAGGGCTTCCCTGTTTCCTGGGCTCTGCTCGCTCGTCTATGCAATGCAACACACCCGAACTCTTACCAGTTCGTATGCGAAGGGCTAAACAAAAGAATATTTAAGGGGATTGAACCGAGAAAAATTTCTCGAGAGGAAGAGAGAGAGGCAACAGACGGGGAGTAGAGAGAGAGAGAGAGAGATGGGTTGTACATAATTTATTGTGACACCCCGCTTTCCGGTGGCCGGCGGTACTGCAGGAAGCAGGCTCCGTCCGGACGGAAGGGGGCAAGTCATGGTTTATAAGAAAAGACCCCTCCTACTTGTACAAGGCCTTTTAAAGCCGTGAGGGCGGGTCAAAGCGCATAGGAACTTCACAGTTAAGCGTGCTCATCCTGGGGTAGTCCAGGGATGGGTGACCTACTGGGAAGTCTATGGGCTTTGGGCGTCCAAAGCGGACAATATTGTACAAAGATGGAGCGGGTCGTTACAAATGGTATCAGAGCCCCGCCCTGGGCAAAGTGGTGAGTAGGATGCGCTCTGCTACCACGGACCCCAAGGGAGGTTGCTGGGCCTGTGCAACGAGGACGTTGCATCCCTAAGGGGGGTAGATTGTGACACCCCGCTTTCCGGTGGCCGGCGGTACTGCAGGAAGCAGGCTCCGTCCGGACGGGAGGGGGCAAGTCATGGTTTATAAGGAAAGACCTCTCCTACTTGTACAAGGCCTTTTAAAGCCGTGAGGGCGGACCAAAGCGCATAGAAACTTCACAGTTAAGCGTGCTCATCCTGGGGTAATCTAGGGATGGGTGACCTACTGGGAAGTCTATGGGTTTTGGGCGTCCAAAGCGGACAATATTGTACAAAGATGGATGGGATCGTCGTGGGCGCGCGGCCGCACCGGCTCGGGCTCGCTTAGGGCGCCGTGCGCGGGGCGGAGCGTGGAGAATATAACAATAAGTCTACGTACACTACATCCAACCACTACACCATCCACTACATATTTTGTAGGGCTCATATTGGATCCCAAAAAAATACAGAAAAATATTCATAAATTTTAAAATAATATATTATGGGGGTCTGTAAAAAATCAGCTCCAACAAATATCGGTAAGTATTATTTCTTGATTCGTAGGAGTGAAACTGTGCAGTTAAATAGTTTTGTCCCTATAAATCAAAAAATAATACTTATCGATATTCTTTGGAACTGATTTTTTCCAGGGTCCCATAAAATATTATTCTAAAATTTATGGACATTTTTCTGTATTTTTTTCGGGGCCGGAATGAGCCTCATAAAAAATGTAGTGGATGGTGTAGTGGATGGATGGTAGTGTATGTAGCATCTCTCATTTGAAAACGAAAGGAAAGGACAATTAAATGTGGAGTAATTATACTATCCGGATCAGAAAGTCTGAGCTTCCCGACCAAAAATCCCGATCAGAATCCCGACGCCCCGCCGGGCACATTCCGGCCACCGAATGGCCGATCCGATCCGTCCAAAATTTTTTTTTAAACAAAACCAAGTGGGCTTATGTAAGAATAAACAGCATCCAACATGTATAGATGACCGATCCAAATAATCCATTTTTGTGTTTGGATCGGCCAAAAATGGAGTGTTTGGATCGGCCAAAAATGGAATACTTGGATCAGCCATCTACACATGTCGGATGCTATTTATTCTCGTGTTGGCCCACTTACTTTTTTTTTTAAATTTTTGGACAGCTCGAATCGACCGTCCGGTGGCCGAAGTGTGCCTGGCGGGGCGTCGAGATTCCAATAGAGATTTCTCCCGTCGGGTACTGTAGCGCCACTCTGGATCAGTTTTGGATTAAAACAGTAATTCCAACGGGCGCATTGAGCCGTGCAGCAAACATCAATGGCGCCGCTATTCGCAGCCCTTTATTTTCTCCCGTAGTCCACAATATTTCTGTAAATGGTTGTTAAAAATCATAAATAATATTTCGGTAAATTGCTGTTGAAAACAAGATTATATTTCGGTAACTACATGTCGAAAATATGTTCAACTTTCAGTAAACAACTGCCGAACATTTATTTTCGGTAAACATATGTTGAAAAAAATATTATATTTCGGTAATTGGATGCTGAAAATATATCTTAATTTCGGTAACTAACTGTCGAGTATAATTGAAAATTTTTAATGGGCTATGAGAGAAAATAGACGGCTGCGAATAGCAGCGCTCAACGTCAATTGTTTGTTACAGCAAATTTGTGGGAAAATGCCAATAACCCCTTCACTTTTCTAACTATTACATTACCTTCCCCCTTTTTCTTTTTCTTTTTCGATCTGCTCCCAAAACCTTGTCTTTTTCACACTTGTCCAAGTACCGCACGAACTTTCTCCTTTTCCCAAGGAAAAAGTTTTCAAAACTACTTGGAGTACTTTTTAGCTTTTGTCATATTCACAAACCTTACGTGATATTTGTTAATTTCATGTCAAATTTATTAGTTGTTTATTTTTTTTCAAGTAGACCAATCTAAGTAAATGATGATCAAATCTTTATAAAAATCAAAGATAAACTTGAAAAAAATTTGAAAGAGTCTACTTGTTTTGAATAATTATGTTTAGTAATTTTTTTAACTTTTCGTTATATTTTTTTATTTTTGGTACTCCCTCCATCTCAATTCTTTAGTCCCTTTTGGGAGTCCTTTCTACTTTTCAATTGATTATATCTTGCAATCTATAATCTTTTAGGTGATTTTAAAAACATCGTTTAAAATAGCTCATTAAGATTTATCAAATAAGATCCATATTATATCTCTTCGTCCCTAAGTAAGTGTCCGGAGCGCAAAACTAGGTTTTACAAAATATGCATAGTTTTTATTAAAAAATTTAATTTTTTTTCACAATCTAATAGAACTCATTGCTATCTATTGATTTGTGAAAAAAAATTAATTTTTTTAACGAAACAAATGCATCTTGTTGAAGGCCTAGTTTTGCGCGCCAGACACTTATTTAGGGACGGAGGGAGTAGTACCAATAAAATGTTATAATTAATTTTTTATCTAGTTGGGATAAGACGAGGAACAAAAAAATGGGGACGAAGGGAGTATTTCAGATCGGTGTATTGGAAATAAATAAATAAAAAGTAAATTTGACATAAAATTAAGAAGATATTCACATAAAATAGGTACTCATATAAAATGAATAAGTTGGGCCAAACTCGACGGCCCCATTCTAGAAACCTTCTTAAAAAATAAGCAACTTATTTCACATTTTCAAACTCAAAAATGACGTAAATGTTTCAATTTTTTTTGCATCTTAAATAATATCCATATTGCATATTTTTAGATTTTAATAAATCCATAATTTTTGAGCTTGAAATTGCCTTCTTAAAAAATAAGAACTTTTTTTTTTTGTTTTGGAACGGGGCTTTAAGGATTAGTTTTCAAAAACTTTTTTGGAAAAAGGAGAAGTTCGTGCAGTACTTGGACAAGGGTGAAAAGGAAAAGGTTTTATGAGAAAGGGGGAAAGTTGTGAAATAGTTAGAAAAGGGAAGGGGCTGTTGGCGTTTTTACCACCAATTTTTGTCATACCTGGCGCTTGAGTGGACACTTCGGCACTTCCTACTACTGACATTTTTGGCCATTGCTATTTTAGCTTATTTGGTCATTACGCGAAGTAATACTCATAAGTAGTGTTTCCGTTTCGTTATAAAAAGGTCGGCTATTTTATGATCATGTTTACGTTAAATTATTGAGATTAAATTCTTTACACCGCCGGTATAAATATTTATTTTCTTCAAATCAATTATATTGCGCAACGTTGTCATGTTTTATTAATTGGGACCACTGTTTTGCAATATAATTGATTTGAAGGAAACAAATATTTATACCGACGGTGTAAAAAATTTATTTTCTAAATTATTATCATCCACAACTTATTCATTACCAAAAAAAGCTAACAATTTGATTGAAATAAATTCTTTCTCAAAACTTATTCAGTACCCAAAACACTACCTCATTCGATTTTAAATTCCCTCCTCATTTTCCTATAGTTCTCCAAAAGTAGTGGGAGTAGTTTTTTCCTTCTTCGCATTTATTTGTTCTTTATTATTGTATTTTTGTCCTTTGTTTCTCGTATAACTAAAAATTGCGCCCATTCAAATTCATTTGTTATAGGGAAGTTGATTTCTACACTCTCCTTTTAGCCATCCACTCTCATTTTGTCTTTATTCATTTGAATTTATTATTTTGCCATTTTCTTTAATACACCTCTTTACACATTCAAGGACAATATCTTAATTCATGTGGATAAAAAAAAAAAAAAAAGGAGTATGAATGGCTGGCTAAAAAGGAAGTATAGAAATCATTTTTCTTGTTATCGTCCTATTATTAATATGACCTAGGTAGAATATTTATACTCCATCATACTATTATTTTCTTTTCTTTTTGTTGCCTCTTAGTATTCTTCCATTTCAAAATTAAGTTCTCTACAACAACTCATCCATACGTTATTGTCTCTTCATTTCTGCCATTGTTTTTTTATCTTGAATTTTGTTCTCCATTTATAATGGGTATTTAATACATGATGTACTCATTTCATAGACAAAATGCAGAATGCCTTTCCTCATTCTTCTACCTACATAGTACTCCCCATCGTTTCTGTCCATAATATCTTAGCATAATATCTAGCAACTGGATCTGTCACCTGAATTTGAGGTAGCTGGAACCCAGCCATCATATGAAACCAAAAGCAGAAACAAAAAATTTAACATCAGGTAGAATGTGAAAAAGAAAAAAAAAGATACAAGGGGACAATGCAGAAAACATATACTCCGTATAAGAATCTACTACGACGACGGATGTCCAAGTTGAGAGAGACGACAATTACCAATTGCAGTTTTTCTCATTCCTCTATTTAAAGCAACTTAATGTGACATTGCAGAGTTTGGTTTGGTATTTGGGCCTCGCTTATCTTTTAACTAGTTTCACTATATGAACTGCTTAGTTATGAACAAAAAAATTACTCACTGCACATTAGGCCTTGCAGTGACAGTATGAACTAGAAACTGTTATTTACGAGCTTAAAACAAGCTGAACGAAACCATATCCCTAAAACAAGCTGAATTCCTATTCCATAAAAATATTAACACTATGAAAGCATTTCCTCCAAAAGTTCAATCACTCTCCTGAATTAAATCATAGGGTCATTGCAACATAAGTAATAGTAACATTTTTACCTGACAAAGTTGCCAACTGAAGTCCATTTTTGCATTCAAATATGAAGAAGGAAACTATCGCCATGACTTCTAAAACAGCAACAATTCCAGCAGATGTGTAGCTGAATCATTTGTTTGAGAGGGAATGGCAACACCAAGTTAAGTTATACTAACACTAGTCACTGAACTTCTATAACCATGACGGAGCAAGCTAATAGCTGAAAGTCCATGTAACTTACTGACCTGTGTTTCTTTGACTGTATACCTATCCAGCAAAGTCTTCTTTTCCTCATTTGCAAGGAGCTGGTGTTCAGGAACAAGAACATGTTCTTTGATGTTGACCAACAACTCTGGCTCCTGTATCAATAAAGTGGATAACCATGGCATCACTGTCAGCAACATCCTCCAAAATATTTAAGACAAAATTTAATGGAAACTAATTATTTTGTAACATGCCAGTCTGCCAGACGAAGAGATTAAATCAGCAAAACCTTTTAATGAAAAAGTTATTACAGATACGGAAAAAGTAACACCACAAAACCCAACTAGGGCATATTGTTCAAACATACAAATAGGCATCAGAACCAAAAGAAAGTATGCGGATTAACTAAAATAAATGGATGCTAGCTATTAAAAGCATCCTAGTTTGCTTAAATATGAATAACAATTCTCTACAATTTTGATATCAGCTTTCCCTTTCTGTGAACTTCTTGGAAGGATCTGCTGAATGACACTAACATGGAAGAGACATACTGCATTCATGACAACTTACCCTTTTATTGTTAACGTCATACCATAATAAGTAGGCAATTTCATGACTTTGATGCATATCTTTTGATGGAGAACGAAGGCTATATTTCTAGATACGGAAAAAGTAACACCACAAAACCCAACCAGGGCATATTGTTCAAACATACAAATAGGCATCAGAACCAAAAGAAAGTATGCGGATTAACTAAAATAAATGGATGCTAGCTATTAAAAGCATCCTAGTTTGCTTAAATATGAATAACAATTCTCTACAATTTTGATATCAGCTTTCCCTTTCTGTGAACTTCTTGGAAGGATCTGCA
Organism: Rhododendron ovatum; assembly: GCA_019656835.1. NCBI lineage: Eukaryota > Viridiplantae > Streptophyta > Magnoliopsida > Ericales > Ericaceae > Rhododendron > Rhododendron ovatum. Next base: position 31,648,599 of record CM033799.1, read on the forward strand.
GAATGACACTAACATGGAAGAGACATACTGCATTCATGACAACTTACCCTTTTATTGTTAACATCATACGATAATAAGTAGGCAATTTCATGACTTTGATGCATATCTTTTGATGGAGAACGAAGGCTATATTTCTACAGTCCACACTCTTCTTAGGGCAAGAATCAAGATAGATGGGATTGAAGCTCTTGAGACTCCATACATTTTATACTCTATCATTCATCTCTTCTAGAGTGTCATCCACATAATGGGAGAAAGTGAGGTTACCTCTTCCACTGGCCCGGAAATTCTTGTCCTACACATAATGGGAGAAAGTGAGGTTACCTCTTCCACTGGCCCGGAAATTCTTGTCCTACACTTCATCATAAGGCAAGTTGTTTCTCATCTTTGTGTTTTACCTCTTTGGTAGATCTATATTTATTCCCTGAATCCCTTCAAACATTAGAACCTTCGTCTCACATAGAGACTTCAAGGTCTCACTGAGAATTCTCTTTGATGTGGTTGCTTGGGTAATGTTATTGGAGGTTGTAGGTTTATCGAGACATTGAACAAGCTAAAGTGAAAGCTATAAATAACTGGAAACTCATCATAAGAAAACAAATTGATGACCATTAAGGCTGCCAAAGTACACAGAGTCACAGACTTTATTTGGGCATCATACAAGTGAATAGGAACTGCCTCCAAAAGTAGAGCCAAAGGACATCAAACAAGATCAACCCAAAAGTATTCAAGAACTTCATGTATTGCCTAAACAATCAGCACCTCTGCAGATTTCCTCTTCTCAATCTACAACACTAAGATCATAGTAAAGAAAAAGAAAAATATACGAGAGTTCAACAAGGACCATGATGCTTCTTCGAATACACATAACAGGAATGATTTTTCGTATCAATACAACTCGGATGATTTTCTACTCGAAAAGAACAAGGTCCAGGAGGAGTCTAAAAGGAAAAAAGAAAAGCACGAAAACCAACATACACAGACGAATTCACAAACAACTTTCCAATATCTAGAAACCAAAAAGAAAGGGCTCCATCAAAAGGGAGGATTCAGAAATCCAAAAAGCAGACATTCAACTACTTCGTTGTACAAGAAGACCTGAGGAGAAAGCTTGGAGTTAAGGCACCAAATGCATTTCCCCAACTTCCTGTACTAACTGCCCAGAAAACCAGAAGCAAAAAATGAAGAAAGATTATCATTTGTATTTCCTTGCCGATATATTTAGCTACAAAATGATGGGGGTATTACAACAGGGACTCCAACCTAACCACACTTGCATTGACACAAATCTGGTCGCGAAAACATAACGGCAGCCTCTGCAAAAACTTGTGGCTCACTTTAACTACTGAGAGCAGACAAACCTCAGAAATGTGCATTATTCATCAACTTCTGACAGCCTGAAAGCAGCTTCCAAAATCTAATAAAAAAGTAGCAGCAAACCGTCTTTTATGCCTTCTAGAATCAGTTTAAGATACATTTTTGTGACCTACTATTTGCAGGCAGCAATGAAATTTGTCTCCCGCGGTTCCAGAGGTGTTTCGGAAAGCCATCCAATGCCCTATTAAACAACAGTCCCTTTAACCCTTATCCAACCAAAACTGCAAAAGAAGATAATAATTAATAATGCAATCTACATTTACTAGTTCTATACTTCCATTAGTTCCATACAAGGACACAAAATTATTCAAAATGCATTCACAAGGGTGTAAGGAGGGTTCTAGGGGACGGGGGTGGGGGGAGAATTCCATGATTTCTCCAGCAAGCCAACAATTCCATATGATTTCATTGGATAGGAACCACACACTTCCCTACATCCTATCACATTTGGCTATGCACTCAACAATCGGTGGTTATATCTACTTGCAGCACCTTCACAACTGACGAAAATCTGCATAAAGATTGATTTAAGAGTGGTCAAAGTTATATTAGAAATATTTTCGAATGAGAAGTCTTTCATAATCCAGATTATCTCAGGGTGAGAATACCTCTCTTCCTCAAGTTGTGTTTTTATTACTTTCAATCTTAACCAACATGATTATCAGCCGCATATGGGTTTGAGAGGGGGAGACAATCTAAAAAGGGAAAAAAAGTAGTGATTCTCACGCTTCCCTTTTTTATAACAATACTCATTTCTTTTACTTTATTGATTTGAATTTACAACTCTCTCCTTTCAGTGGTTCAATATTTTACAATCGAAGGGTAGTGTAGTAAATTCAAATGACTAAGAATAAAAACAGAAGTGCAACTGGTAAAAGGGGAGTGCAAAAATCAATTCCAGAGAGGAGAAAAAAAGGGAGACGGACGGAGATAAAAAGTTAGGTGGAAGTGAAGTTCCTCTAGCACTCTCCCATTTTTTTTGTTTAGCATATTTCTTACCCTTTACGTCAACTACTACTTGAGCTCGAGCTCAGCTCATTTGTAAACTAGCTGAGCCCTTAACGAACCGGGATTTGCTAATTTACTTAATGAGCCTCTTTAAATGAGCTGAGCTTTTGATTGAGCTTGGCTTGTTTAGTAAACGAGTCTACAACTTGAGATCAAGCTCAGCTCGATTACTAAACAAGTCCACCTGAGCCGAGCCGAGCCGAGCTTTATAGCTGCTTGCACGCAGCTCGGTATGTTTGCAGCCCTATACATCCCCAACTAATAGCAAACATTCCAAAATGGACGTTTATGAGTTCTAAAAAAGCATAAAACACTAGTTCCCACAAACTCAATGTTAAATTGCATAAGTTTTACAGACTGTTCTGAAGGAAACTATACCTTTAGGATACAAGTCTTCCAAATAAGATACCGCTGAAAATAAGAGCACCAAACCACTTGTTGGAGACAAATCTGGCAAAAAGACAGGAAAAGGGTACCAGCAATCAGTATTTTCCAGACTTGAGTGTGCAAAATGGTAGCATGTTCGAGAAAGTCAAAACCAAAGACACGGAGAACTTGCCTTACCAGACCTTTAAGCCCTGATTAAGTTGTGTGTGAAATGTGAATAACAGCTCACTGATAATTGGTGCTGTAAAAAGACTAGAGACTTGTCTCCTGATATTACTTGATCAATCTATTATTGAAGTAGGAATGAATTGGGCTCAGCAATATGGTACCAGAGCTATGTTGACCAGTAACATCAAGGGGAAGCAAAGGAAAACAAGAAAGTTGAAATTTGACATGACACATATGGCAGACGGCCACAAAGGCAGAAATTTTCCTGGCTACTACATTTGACCTTCAAAGTAAATTACAGAAAAATTCAAATAACAATGAATAATAACCAACTAAAAAGGAAAAGAAAACCTCCTTATCATCTTACGGCATAAAGACTCTCAACGTGAGTGTTTCACAACATTTTATTTTGAATTTCTATTTGATATTAGATGAATATGCGTGTATCAGCATGGATACTGGAATCAGTAGCGTGATCAGATAAACCAGCCCTTAGAGATTGGGACGTCTTACACAGTTAAGATAGTGAAACAGATGTAATGAGATAAACTTGGGGTTTCAAGGGAGGAAGGTGGGCCAGGGTGAGACCGCGAGATGGGAATGCGGAAAGCTTCTATCGCTGAAGCCAGGAGAACAATTAGAACATATAATTGGGTAAAGATAGATATTCTGTCCAACATTCTGAAAGCTATGATCTCAAGCATTAGAATAGTGATTGGATTGAATTCGGGAAGGAAAGAACCCCTCCAACACCACCTATAATGACGTTGCACAAAAGGAATCATTTTACAAAACTCGTCATTAATTGTCATTAAATCAGAAATGACTGCAGTTCAATTATGACATAAGAAACCAAATTAATTATACACTTATAGTTCATTCGCAAGAAATACTAGGTCAATTATAGCTTGTTTCATCAAAGTGTCGCGAACGGTCAAAATTCAATATCCATACTATCCTAAAACAATATAATTTCATATTGGCCCATAGGCAAAAGTTGAGCGGAAACTGTAATACCCACTTCCTATTGCAGTCAGCCCGGCAAGAAAGATCAACCATAAAAATCTGCCATGCTAGTTGACCAGAGGCAGCTACCAAAGATGCGTAAAATGGCCATCCTACTCCACCCAGAGAGACAGAGAGAGTATGAGCCAACTCCATTTAACCATAAAAGTACCAAACATGAAACAAAGTCCAAGTCAATACCAATGTTAGCATGGAATCCACTAAGGGCAAGACTACTGATGCATGCTATACCAAATCCTGTAACCCACTCCTTAGTAGAATCCCCAAACCGCAAGGCAGTAGATTTAACACCCACTTTCATATCATCTTCTTTATCCTGCATGCACGGCAAACAATTACTCTTCACGTAGAGGCCACCTCATTTTCCATAGTTACTTGAACAAATATCACACAGTTCGACTACTACAACAGTTTTTTAAACCAGCCAATTATGCACGCAAAACATAAACAAAAAAATTTGTATGTTCAATTATGCACGAACATAAGTGTTTGATAGCAAAAATAAATTATTCAGATATTATATAGCATATTTTTGCTGGGGTACTTTTGTAGGAATGAATCTGAGCTAGACAATAGTTAGAAAAGTAAGCAAATGATTCAAAATTTAAAAAGAAAACATTTGTACCTGATGTGCATATATTGTGTCATACACAAGTGTCCAGAACACCCCAGAAATGTAAAGTGGGAAGACAACAGCAGGATCAAGACTTCCCCTAACTGCAGACCATCCTAATAAAGCTCCCCAGTTGAAGGTCAAACCTAAATAGGCTTGAGGCTGCACCATCAGTAGATAGTAAATCAGTCAAACTTCACAGAAATCTTCATCAGAAGAAAAGAAGAGTACCATTGACAAAAACCTATACTTAAAAGAATTACCCAAAATGTCAGCCTCTTCATGAGGGGATAAGAGAAGACTAGCAGCAAGGAAGAAGCCCCCAAAACACGGCTGTTGGAAAGCACATAAACGACAATATTTAACATATTACATACGCTACATTAGTTTTCAAACAACTGCCCAATGAACGTAACAAATACACGTACAAGAGTTGAATTTCTGAAGCACCCCCAAAAAATACATGTACAAGAGTTGATTCAGCTAGACTTGCACATAAATATGGCTCTTCATTTATTTTCCATATTTGTATGCAATTAATACCCTTCTGTGTATGCATGCGTGCCGATGCCTACAGAACTAATTCAGTCAGATCCGTGAACCAAAAATGTGAATCTTTTCCACGCTACACATTTACTGTCATTTTGGGTTTCCATGCATGTGTGGCAACAGAATAATTGCATGCAAAAAAAAACAATTTTACAATTTAGAAAATCTTTCGTCAATCTTATCCAACTCAAGTTAATATTCTTATTGTTTTATCTTTTCTCCCACCTTCATAATAATAAAGCATAGGCATTTTCACCCTTGTACAAACCTTGCAAAGGTACCCTTACGTAATCGGGCTACGAGGATCTCCACTAAGCATCCATGGCTGAATCACACTAAAGCAGAGAACCAAACTATGCCAAGGCATCCTAAAGGGGGGTTATGCTTGTTGCAGGACTTAACCCAACACCTAGCTTGCATTGTATTACTTGGTTTACATACTGGAACTGGTAACATTTGATCAATAAAGGGAAAATAATTGGTGAAGAGGATAGCATTTAAAGGCGGTAATTTTTGGATAAGTAGCTTTTGCTTAATTGATGGTTTGAGTAGCTTTGGAGTCCATTATTGTATACTACAACTGGACTCTACACATTCCAGCTTAGATCAATACAAACATAAGATGCACAATTAAAGTGCACCCATCAAGAGACTTGTTTCCTTGACACCTTCAAGCAAGCTAAAGCCCTATTTTGTAGTTCTCCTCGGTCATTGGATCAAGATAAAGAGAAGCATATATTTCATTAATGCCTCTAGAAATGCAAGGTAAACCAAAATGACTGAACTCCATCCCCTAATTAATTACAGTTCTGAATCAGCAGCAATAGCAAAGTTTTAAAATCGGTGAGGCTGCTAGAAAGAAAAGCACTAATAAATAATGCCACTCCACAATTAAAAAAAACTGTGAAATAAAACAAGAAGACTGGCTCATTTAATTGTAGCGATATTTGAAGGCACTTCCCATAAAGCCGTTTATTGATAACAATTCTTCATAAGTGTCCAGGTGATTCCTAGGATAACCCAAACAACCACCACAACAAGAGACACATACACACACAGAGAGGTTGAGATGACCCATACCTATAATTGTTCAGTTGGAGGAGAATGCCAAGGCCCAAAAGCAATTGAAATCCAAGAAAACAAATGCCTTGAAACGGTGTCAAAGCTCCACTTGCAATTGGTCTCAATTTTGTACGTTCTACCTGCACAGTAAAATTCTAAACATTCCACTACGGAAAGCAGACAAGAATAATTGTTTGATGAATAAGAACAATGATTAACAGAAAATGTTTTCCTCAAAGTTAGAACAGTGCTGGTATGATCATGGAGAGGCAAAAAGGGGAAAACTTCTTCCAAACAACGAGTATTAAAACAACTAAAACAAATTATGAAGTGTCAATCTAAATAAGGACTGCACCAACACCGTTCAAAAAACAACACGACAGAACTCAATGGGGGAGGTCCAAAAAGATATCTCGTTTTTCACAAAGTCTTTGAAGCGGCCCATTTACTTGTAAGAAAATCAAACTACTTCCTCAAACTAGCTGGGAGATAGGGAGATTTGACCATAAGATGTTCAAATATTTGTAACAGTTATCATAACATAACATAATCTGGTCGCTAAAAGCCTAAAAGCCACATAAACAGCAAAGCGCAGTGCTCATTATCAAGTTGTCAATCCATGGTGGTTTTTAAGTACAAATCTTTATAACTTAAATGAGCAAGAATTTGATATTCTCTTATTTGACAAGTAATGAAAACCTCTGCACCAGTGCCAATCAAGAGAACCATTGAACGGTACCACCGACCCCGATTAAAAATAACCGTGGCATCAAACGACTAATTAAAGAACTTCACCAGGGAGGTTCCGAAAAGGTAGAAAGCATTGTAATTATCAATTTGTAATGTAGTTCGTGAGACTATTTCTTCTAATCGGCACATTTACTTATAAGAAAATCAACCAAAGAGCGCATGAATTTTCACCATATTATCACTAAGACAATGGATATCTATTCCAACAGCAATTCATTTAGGAACAAAAAGCTCAGGAAGTACCTTGGTATCAATATCCCGGTCAAGGAGATCATTAACAGTACACCCGGCACCTCTTAAAAGCAAAGCCCCACAGCCAAATAGCGTCAGCATTTTAATATCAGGAAGGTTACCAGGAAATGCTGCCAATGTAATTGACCTGAATCAATGAATATGACCCTAAGGGAAGTGTCAGTAGAATATTTTATCCCACAAAATCTTGCAACTGTAGTTCTCCAGATCATTGAAAGACTCAAAAGCCTGTTTGCTTGATGGACTAATAGCAATGGACGTATAATCCAGTAATCCTACATGATATAATGTGAATCTCTAAAAATATGCAATATAGATCTTATTTGATAGATCTCAATTAGTTCAATTGTAGACAATTTAAAACATGACATGAATGCCAAAAATGGACCACCAAGCACGGATGGAGATTTGATGTGGCTACAACAAATCTATACTGTATAGTATCGCAGAATGACATTTCGTGAGGAGAAACAAGGATGCGACATGTGGCAGTACTTAATTGAAGCTAAAATTCATTATATATGTAAATCTTATGTTGGCAATGTATGTAATTATTCTTTCCAAAATAATATCAATCCCACCTACCTAAGGAATTAAAGAACCAATTACGTTTAATTAGGGAAAGAAATGCATTTATTTTTTTCAACCCTTTGCAAGCATATATGTTAAGAGTGTGTGTGTGTGTCTGTGTGTGTGAGTAGAGAGAGAGTTTGTGTGTGGTTCTAGCATTATTGGATAAATAACTCCCCCCGTTAATGCCATTATACTAGCATGTAAAGTAACTATCATGCAGAGTTTTCATTCCACGCTGAAATTAGATCGTCTGTTGTTAGTTGAATTCAATTCTGAAATGTACTGCTTCGAGCCTCTTTGAAAGATTGGATTGAGAAACCTGCACCCACAGCACAAGTGTCCTATTGGGGCGGTCCACGTTTGGCGTAAGATCCAATCTGTAACTGATTGAATAAAATAATTGAACTCATTCGGAAATAAGGGTTTGAACCTTTCCTGTTCTTTTCTTGGAGGGATGCTTTTCTTAGGGCAAGACACGTCCACAAGTTTTGGATACGACTATACTGGGTAAAGAGGAGCATCTTCCTTCGTTATGCATAGTACGGTCATAATAAAATAGCTTCTAACATTGCAGTTCATTCGTGTTGGATGTCAAGAAGCTGGGTTGACAAGCTTTGCTCAGTTTGTAGCTCCAGTATTTTCGAAGGCTAAAAGTTGACAAAAGAACCTTCGACTAAACCCAATACTGATCATGTGTTTTTCTCAACTCTTTGTTTTTAGACTAAATGCAATACCAATCATATGCTTTTTAACTCTTTGTTTCACTATTAGGCGTGACACACTCCAATAGCTAGCATTAGTATAAGAAATGCCACACATTCTAGTACTAATTCTAGAGTTGTGCATGTTATATTTGAGACATTCAAAATGGTGCCAAATCTATTATATTTATGCAAGTCAAAAAATCTAAATAAAGTACTGGGATGGTGTAATTTCTTTTCCTCTGCGAAAGTCAACAGTGTTAATTGGAGTTCGTGAGATTCGAAAGTCAAATGTATGGGGTTCATGGTGCCTACCAGGCTACCACTCCACTTGAGGATGGTGTAAAATTAGCTTCAACCTTATTGAAGAGATAACGCATGCAACGCACATGTACCTTTACTGATTTGAAGTAAAAGGCATAAAAAAAAACTAGAAATCAAACAACCAAAAACTAGAAATCAAACAACCAAAAAAATCATACCAGAAGCAAGGCCAAGCAAGCAACCATGTCCCAATAGGCTTATCCAAGCGAGCAAGGTGGGCATATGGCCGGGCTTTCTCCGGCAAGTACAAATCCACCCAAGACACCTCCCCTGTCTTCTTCGAACCACCGGCATCGCCACCGTTGGTCTTCGGAGCACCACCTTCCTTTTCAGCTATGCCGGACGACGTGGAGATGCATGCGTTCTGTAATAATAATACGCTGGAATTGAATCTGAATTTGGAGGTGAAATTTTCATATTGGGAGATGGGGAGGTGAATGCGGGAATCAGTGCTAGGGTTAGGGTTAGGGGTTGTGGGAGTGGGTGAGGAAGGGGAAAGCAGAGGGAAGATGGAGCGAGAGAAACGATTAGAGAGCGGGTGCTGGTGGTGGTGTAGGGTACGAAGTAAACGCGATCGAGAGAGCCGTTGAAACACTGCCATTCTTTTCTTTCACTGTGACAATCCAAATTTGTTCACCAATTAATAATATGGGAAAAGGTCAAAGTGATGGCATGCCTCTAAAGTGGTAAATATTATGCCATAAATGTATGTCTCTCAATGGTTTAAGGTGCATACGGTATGCACCGTTACACCGTAAAATGTTACGCCAATGTAACGCCTTCAGCGGTAAACGTTATGCCTCTCAATGTTATGCCTATTGGTAAAATGTCACACCAATTTTACGCCTCTCAGTGATTAAATGTTACGCAACACATATTGTATAGTATCCCAAAAAAGAGATTGTGTATTATAGCGTTTCCCTAATACATACATACTCCATTGATGATCTCCGCGTTTGTTTGGTTGGTTGGTTCCGAGTTCGTTGCCGCCTCATTTTAGACGTGCTGTATGGAGTACTTGTTGTGATGTCTGCTGCGATGCAAAATGCCAGCGTTTTGTTACCAGCAATGTTTTAAATGGCGAAAGGCGCACCGAAGCGCCAAGGTCCCCTGGAACTTAAGCGCAAGGCGCAATTTTTTATTTATTTTTTGCTCGGCAGCGGGGCACAATTGTGTTCAACTACTTTCATTTTGGTTGGTAATGTGTGACTGCGTTCTATTGTTGTTTGGGGATAAAGAAAATTTGTCAAAAATAAAATAAAATACATTATTGTCTAGCTCGACTTGGGTCCATCCGATTAAAACAGATTCAGCATCATTCCCTTTCATTTTTCATTTTCTAAGCCAAGCAGGGCAAGAACACAAAACTAAACAAAAAAATGGACAGAGCTTAGACAATAAAAGAGCCACACACACACAAAATTGATTTGATCGAGAAGCAAAAACAGAGCTGGACAGAGTAACCGGGCAAGAACAGGGCAACTATGGAACTAATGAATACTTAGCATCTCATCAGTCACACCAAATTTTTAGCCATTTAAGCAAGGAAAAGTGCAATTTCTCTCATTTTGCTCATTCAATACATGTGTACCCAGTAGCCTAAGCAAAACCAAACGCCATTTGTACCAAATCAATCCTCTCTCCTCTCTCTCCCTCTCTCTGAAATTTGCAACAGCAGCAACACAAACCAGCAACACAACAGCACGGCTATTTCCGATTACAAACCCAGAACCACTGTTTCAGTTGACAACCTCAAACCACAAATACAAAATCAATCCTCGTTACAAATCAAACCCACAAATCAATTCCAGTCAAAAAAACATAAATTGAAACCCAGAAATTCAAACACACACACTCACCCCGTTAAAAATTCCAAGAACCTACCGGAAAACTCGCCAGAGAGTGGAAGCAAAGAGAGAGGAGTCGGAATCCGATCCACGGGCAATGGCGGTCGGCGAAGGATGACGGCGGGCAAGGGGGAGGGGCAAGCGAGGATCTAAAATCTCACCACAGCAGGCAAGTGGTTTTGGCGGCGGAGTAACTGGCGAGGCTGTGGTGTCTGGGTCTGGGAGCTTTTCGTCGCCAATATGCCGGAAATCTCCAACAGCTTTAGGGCTCTCTGTTTGGTTAGATTTTGTTAAAAAATTAAAACTAGTAGTATACTTTTTCGTTTATTTATTTATTTGAAAATAAATACTATGATTGGATGCAAAAGCCAAATAGGCTAATTATGACAGCCAAACAAATAAAATTATTTACGGTTTGCTTATTTTCATGCACGTTTAGTAAAAGTTAAGGTCTCCAAATAGCCTCTTTGGATGGGAAGAGAGAGTGAAGTAAAAAAGAGAGGAGACAATTAAAATATATTTTGTATGTTTTTTCATTTCTCACCAAAATAGTTAATCCAAATAAGTGATTTAGCTATAATAAAAACTCTTTCTTTTTTTTCTCTTAAAATCACTCCATCCAAAGGGGGACTACTTCAGACGTACTACTGATTTATGATAAAAAGATACCTCGCACACAAGGAATATAAAGAACTCCGAGATTTATTGAATTGAACCATGATTTGTAAAACGCTACTCTATCTGTTTCAAATTGATGGTCCGGTTCGGTCTCCAATGCACTTTTTAAATTGTTAATATGTTTCAACCTATAATAAATTTTATGTGTAATATAAATCTTATATGATATATCTCAATTAATTCTATTATACAAAGTTTTTAAAATCTTTAAAAATATTATAAATTAAAAGATATTAACAATTTAAATTAAAAATTTCATTAGAGACCGAACCGGACTATCAATTTGGAATAGAGGGAGTATTTTTTTGGAAATTGAATTATACACTCTCTTTTTGACATTTACACTTTTTTTTGTCTTCTAGTAAAAAAATTAAATACACTTTCAACACTAAAATTCAAAAAAAAAGAATGTAGATGTAAAAAAAAAGTGTAAAATTCAATTTCTATTTTTTTTTTTGATAAGTGATTTGTAAAACGCTATTCATAAGCAAATAAATTACTAGGAGCAGTATATTTTTGGTAGGAATGAAACTAGATATAATTTCTTGGTACGAAAGTTTCCGCGGTGCCAAGATCTTTTTCCATCTTTTTCCGGTACGCTTCAATTGATTAAAAATTGATTAAAAGAATGTTTGAAATCCAATCACACTATTAATTGTAGTAATTAATTGCCCTCCAAGGAGTAATTTTTAAAATCAACTGTTTGACCTCATCCCAGTTGGCGATATGACCGTTTTCTTTCATCATTTATTACTCCTACTGCTTGTGGCGCAGAACAAATCTGGTAAAATCTTCTCTTTGGCTCTGTTGCCAATGGCCATGTCTATTCTCTCTTCCAAGCTCTCCTCCTCCTTACCCTTCACTTTCTCAGTCGTCGCTTCCTCAGCATCTTCTTCACCTAAAGGTACTTCCACACTACTCCGATTCCCCTCTCTCTCTCTCTCTCTCTCTCCGTGTGTGTGTTTGTGTGTGGATATATTGATGCTTTATTGGAGACAGAAGCAAATTCGAGCCCAAATTCGGTGAAGTTAAGAGATGACTGGAGAAAACGGTCCAGACCCATTCCTCCCGGGGGAACTTATCCCGCCAAGGACCATTGCAGGTTCACACTCTTTCTTCACTACTAAATGAGTAATGACAATCCTGTCCTTTCTTGGGATAAAAAATTCTATAACCACAAACACTTGCCCAATTTTTTTTACACACACTCACATTCACGTGGGGGCGCGCACACACTGGAGGCATGGTCTGCGTGGGTCCCCACATGAATGTTACTGTGTGTATTGTGGTTGTGTAAGTGTGTGTGATTATAGAAATGTGCGTGGGTCCCAACATGAATGCGAGTGTGTGTATTGTGCTTGTAGAAGAGCTGTCTCGGGATCAGGGTGGGGTGTGAGGGCTTGATTGAAAGTCTTTTGGTAGATTCGGGCAATTTTTTTGGTAAAATCCAAAATCCCAAAAGTTCACAAAAGATATAAAAAAAACCCCTCAGAAAAGACCATTTTCACAATCTTTGTTTCCAACTTTGGTCCATATAATAATACCTTTACGTTTCCTCTTGTCAAGACCAATGATTAATTCTAAAAGTTTTGATTAGAAGCTAAACAAAATTTTACTACTAAAACATTGATAATACCCTCTTACTTTAAGAAAAAACTATTAGGGCAAACTCAGCCTCAATATTAGTAAATTTAACTTTTTGGATGTTGTTTCCTGAATCAGTTTTTAGTTTTGAAGAACACTTTCAACTTGTTTGGTTGACAGTTTTTGAAACTTGTTTTCAGAATTCTTTGAGAAATAATTTACTGTTTTGAAATTACTGTAAAGATAGTTTTTTGAATTATTGAAAACAATTTCCACTAGAGAAAAAGGCTAAACAAAAATGGGCATCAAATTTCGAAAATTGTGAACAGAGGGCAGATGGATGCTTTTGTTTGTAGTAGTTTTATCAGAATGATGTCTGATGATGGTGTTGGAATTGTTGTTGGTTTTGGCAGTAAATGCGGGTTGTGCGATACCTACTATATAGCCCACGTGAAGAATGCTTGTGCTTTCTTGGGAGATGGGATGTCTAGAATTGAAGTGAGCTCTCTCCCATTTCTCCTGATTATTGTTTGGTTTATGGTTTTTGAGTTGGTCTGTAATTATGGGAGAAGATTCCCCGTACACAATCGTCAATTCTTGGCTAGAGGAGCAGCTTTGGATAAGCATTTAACTAAAAGTCAACAATATAATTTAATCACTAATAACGACCCCTCCAAACAAAAGTTTTCTGTTGCAATATGATACTGCCGAGTGGAACAATACAACGTATTCAAGGTGTCAAATGAGCTGGTCAAGTGGTCAGAGCATGAGACTTCTCTTCAAAGGGTCCTTTTCGTTAAATCTCAAGGGTGAACCTATGGTAAATCTTATTCCTCACTCCCCCTTAAAGTTGCTACCTGCCTGGTAATATTTGGGACAGATGGATTACATGTATGTGACAGGTTACTCAGGTCCATTTCCTTAACCCCCTCGTGAGCATAACAATAGAAAAACGACTACTTCTTTTTCTCTTTTTTCCCCCCTTCAGACGTCCCCTATTTTTGGAACAGTTTTGCTGTTCAGGATTTGATTGTTGTTGTGTTAATGAATGTTGTAAACTGCAGCGATTGCTCAGAGTCCCAATTTCTTGTTCACTAAGATCATTTTTTGTGTGACTATGAGACTTTCGTTGTGGATGCCTTTATACTGCAAAAATGTAAAAATTGACTTACGTTTCAATAAAATTTATATCCTTTTTCCATTGTCAGTGAAATTGTCAGGTTAATATTTTTCATCTTACGCTGCTTCAGGGCATGGAACCTGTGGTCCATGGCCGAGGGAGGAAAGGAGATTCTTTGGATGAAGTTTACTTAGGGGTCTATGAGGAACTACTTTATGCTCGTAAAACTACGCCTGTGGAAGGTAAGCTTGTGTATTAAAATTTTAGTATTGTATGTGAAATTCCTTTTCCGTAGCTTTTCACTTTCTGCTTTTTATTGAGTTATTTTGGATTTTTCAATATTGCCGTGGATAAGTTGTATGAGTATTGGATATTAACTTGGTAGCATCCTCCCAAAAGTGCCTCTTGTAGTTGCATTTGAAGGCTTCACAGCAATAAGACTCCCCAAAATTTGGAATTGGATTGAAGGGGATTCGTGTACTAAAACTGTTTAGGCTCATCCCAGACCGGTTATATAACACATCCTAAGCTAGTGTATGAACCTTTTGGGCATCTCCAGTTTCCACTCTCCATTCATCCAGTTGGTTCTTTTTCTGTTTGTGTCATAAGTGTGTTTGTTCCGCTGGAGGTTACTGGTCCGGTGGTCCCTGTCTTTTGTTCGGTCATATTTCTGGGGAGTGATAGACCCTGTCCCACATTGGTTAAAAATAATTCCCAAACTAGACTGTGAATCTTGTGAGTCTCTCTGCCCAGTGCCTAATGGTTTTTAGTTGAGTCAGGAATGATGATATTGGAAAAATGTGAAAGATGACAAGGAATACTAAGAGAATATAGATTGGATTGATATGTTTCCTTACCTTGCAGAAAAGCAATAACAAGCACTTATGTGACGGTAACATGGGACAAACAACTATTGACATATCATACTGACATCAATGGATGCTTCTGATCGTATCTATCGTAAATATGTTATTTTCAATTTCAATTGTAAGCATTGGATGGACTATATAAACCTTTCTGAGGTCTTAAGGCTGGTTGTGATCTCTCCTGTAGCTCTGGAAGTTACATATATTGTACTATCTTACCATTAGATCCTTTTCCATGGCTTTTCAGTTACTAGTATTAATACCACAACAAGAACTCAGAACAGCGAAAATCTCTTGACGAAACCAAATACCTTAACCTTTTGTCCAACTACATTCTGTCACCTGGTTTTGTTCCTATTAAAATTAAGGCAGGCACTCCGTGCTTCATTATCTTGTATGAAGGTCCATATAGTGGTGCGACATTGGCTTCTGCAGTGATCTTGTGGTAAAATAATGGTATTCCGGCTCGTTTATTTGACCTGCTTGAATTTATCTATTGGTAGGAGCTCAGTGGACTGGGATAGTAACAACAATTGCCATTGAAATGCTGAAAGCAGGCATGGTAGAAGCTGTCATCTGTGTACAGAGGTAGTGGGCTTAATAATGATCTGCTTGCTGTTTATTGTCTTGTTAAGCCATTTTGGTGCTTCTTTATGCCTTGTTGTTTTGTCATCTTGGCCTTCTGGGTTTATATATTTCAGTGATCCAGAGGATAGACTCACTCCAAGACCTGTTTTGGCAAGGTTTGATCTCAAATGCTCAATTTGCTTGCATAATTTGACTGCCTGCCTGGGCCAAAAAAAAGAAAAAAAAAAGGAAGGAGTTTATCTACCATTTATTTGCTTCCCCACTTGTGGTCTTATATCTACCATATATATCCAATAGGACACCAGAAGAAGTTCTAGCAGCTAAAGGTGTCAAGCCGACGTTATCTCCTAATCTCAATACCCTTGCTTTAGTTGAGGTGCTTTCTATTACTTGTATCAATAATGAAATTGTCCCTATTTGCTTTTCCCTTTGCCCTTATTGTTAAAGTTTTATTAGTTCCACAATTAGTAGGCTATACTGAACTCGTTCTTGTACTTATTTCTTAAGATCTCTTTCGGTTCAATCCTTGTGGCACTTATTAAGATCTCTTAAGATCACTTATTCACTTCTTAAGATCTCTTTCGGTTCAATCTTTTCTTTAACACCCCCTAACCCACCAAAAAGGAGAAAAAATATGAAGTGAAATAATTTGCAGTTGATTACTTGCGTTTTTCATCACTTCTTTTGGGTACGTATTGCAAGATTTTGTATCACTGGCTTCTTTCATAATTATTAGGATCTTTTCAAAAGTATTTTCTTGTTGAGAACATATAAAGAGGTTAATCTTTTTTTTTTAATGGCATAAAGAGGTTAATCTAACACATTTCTCTGGACAACAGGCAGCAGGCGTGAAGCGTCTACTCTTCTGTGGTGTTGGTTGCCAAGTGCAAGGTATGGCTTTTGGTCATGATTGGTATATCGTCCTTTAAGTATTTTCTTTGTTGTGATTTGAACAATTGTAATGCAGGGTGATTTCTTGAATTGCAGCATTAAGATCTGTGGAGAAGCATTTGAATTTGGAGAAGCTTTATGTTTTGGGGACTAATTGCGGTAACTAAAAGTTTGTCACACTTCCCCCCCACCCCCCTTTTTTTTGTTTTCACTGTTCTCATGTCTATGGAACTCTGGTGACATCCCATTGATTGCATGCGCAACATGTGGGAAGTGAAATAATGCTGGATATCAGTCTGCAAATGACAAATTAGTGAATGAAATCGTAGAGTAAAGATTGTTCAGTTAAAGAACTCAGGATTTATAGGATCAACGTTTTCTAACTGCATGAATTACTGAAACGGCTCTGCTTTATGCCACACTGAAGTAGAGTACGAGATATGTATTTGCATGCAGCATTGGGCATGCACACTCGGTCTTTCCCTGTGGTAACTAATACCACCTTCTGATCCTCTTCTGCTATCTTCCAGTGATTATTCTCCCCACTTTATTTCATCTGTAATAGGTCTGATGATGAAATAGTTCACAATGAAACCCTAGTTCAAAGTGCCATATTGATCAAGTAGTATAGTCTCTTTATTTTTGGATGTGTAGTACATCGATCCATTGGCATGGAAAATGGTGAACTGGTATAAAAAGTTATTGAGCTTTATTTTTTATCCTTCTCTAAACTAAATTCAACATAACAAACTTCATCAATTGGAAATTGAAGACTTGATTCATATGACTTTGCAATGTTTCATGAAATTGGGTTTTCAACCACTCCATATGATCCCACTCCATACTGATACATTTTTTTCTTTCTTAGTGGATAATGGGACTCGAGAAGGGCTAGATAAGTTTCTGAAGGCTGCCAGCAATGAACCAGAAACAGTTCTTCATTATGAGTTCATGCAAGATTACAAGGTTAGATTTGAAGCAAAGTCCCACATCGCTTGGGTACCAAAGTAATATGAAGTATATAAGCGTGAGGGCACCCTCACTTCAATCGCTAGCTTTTGGGGTTGAGTTCTACCCAAGACCGTGTAACAGGTCAATGATGACAACTTTTTCCGTTTTATGGAATTCTTTGAAAATTTTGGTCCATAGTTTTCGTTTCCTTTTTTTGCATCCCTTGCCTGCATGTGGGTTGTCTTTGGTACTTGTAGATTTTCTCTATCCACTCTCTGCTTGAAAAAAGAAAAAACGAAAACTATGAAAGCAATATGCTATGTTGTCTACTATTTTGTAGCTGCCAATAGTTTGCATTTTGAATATTTACTATGATTAGCTTTAACTGACACATATAGTTGTAACTTGTACCTAGAAAGCACGATATCCATTTGCATTATCAACCCATGTTATTTAGAGCCTTAAACTTTTTAGATTCTTTTATCAGGTCCATTTGAAGCATTTGGATGGGCGTATTGAAGAGGTAACTTGTTTCCCCTAGTCTCTCTATTTAGTTTTGACACCTTCTACACTGCTGCATCCAACTGTAAATTTAACTAAAGCAGGTTCCGTATTTCTCTCTGCCAGCAAATGAGTTAGTTGATGTTATTGCACCATCTTGTTATAGGTACTCTTTTAATGATCTCTCACTCTTCCACAATTATTCAGATTTCTATGTCAGCGGTTACCTTATAATCAGGAAATTCCATGCTATTGTGCCATCTTTACAGTTATTTTTGCCGCTCTAGCCTTAACTTCTTCCTCATTATATCTGTTAAAAAAAAAGCATCTCATCGTTGTCCTGAGTTTGAAATGAATGGCGCATGTTCTACTTAGTGATGATTGGTACCATGACCATCTTGCATCCATTAACATTGAGAAGCAGAGAGTTGTGGTGGAGATTGTTTCACAGATATTTCAGTTTAGGTTCGGTGTTAAAATTTTATGCACCTAAGAATTGACAAACTCCTGAGTGAGTTTAGCAACCATGACAGAGTTAAAAACTTTTGTACTCTATAACACAGGTGGATCGAAAATCTTATATGAAGAAATTTAGGAAGTTTTGTTCCTTTCAACTGGAGTTTGCTGCGGCGGACATGGTGTAAACCTAAATGACTTCCTTTACATGTGAGAAGTCTGCTGTTAGACTATATAGGTAACTTTTACTGTTGTGCATAGGGGTGTACATGGTTCGGATTGGACCGGTTCAATAGAAATCCCGGAACTGAACCATATCTAACGGTTCCAAAGAATTGAGAACCGTAACCAGACGGTTACACATATGGAACCGAACCACAACCAAACCATTAGACCGGTCCGATTTGGTTCAGTTTCCAGTTCGAAAACCATGTTAGCATCCAAAAAAAAACATGAATAGCATACACCTAGTTCTTTAAAATAGCTAACAAAATAGACCGCAAAATAATTGCAACAACTTCATTAATCTTGAAAACTGAATTTGTCCACAAAATTGTTCCAACTTCTTCATAAAACTACTACAATTAAAGCAACCTACAAAATAGATCTAGAAGCCCAACAAAATAACTAAAACAAGTACTAAAATATTCTGAAACAAAACCTTGAACAACAATAGGAAAATAGTAGGTAAACGGTCTAGTTCGGTTCGAACCACGGTTCACCATTATGGAACCAGGGACTGAACCATATCCGATTCTAGGTTTTTTAGAACCAGAATCAATCCATTAAACTACAGAGCAATCCAAATAGACCGGTTCGGTTGGTCCGGTTTACTGTTTTTTTCAGTTTTCTTGGATGTGCAGTAGGCAATAACCGGTTTTTTTGGTTTTCTTGGATGTGCAGTAGGCAATAACACCTTGAGTTAATCTCCAGCTGCAAAATTAACGTCTAGCATTATGCCATGTGTGGAAGTTATAGTTGGATGTTAGACAAGTGCAATTGCGTGTCCGAAAATAGAACTGTATGAAAAGAATGTGTTTGGAAAGTTATGATAGATATATATAGGTTCCTTTTCTAGTCTTGTTTCTTTGAATATGACAATTGATCCTCGGCGGAAATAACTTTTTTTCCTTTTTGGAAATGCCTTAACTTGTTCATGCGTGTTTGTGTGTTGCATGATAAGTGTCATATTCATCTATTGGAGATCATGAATTGCCTTAAGAAGCAATACGAACCATTTCCCAAGTGGAAGTTTGTTGTATGGACTGTTATATGAGATGCAGCTATACTTTGATCATTGTCTCCCTTTGTGAAATGTAACTGGTGTCATGATCCTTCATGGTAGCGTTCAGTTACTACCAATTAGAATGGGTAATATTATCATTCATGCTGCTTATTCTTCCATTAAATCTTTTCTTAATTTGTTGAACTTCTCGTATTGCAGCTGTTTTGACTACACGAATGCATTAGCGGTGCGTTTTTTCTTCTTTATCTGAAGAGATTCCTTTTTATCCTATCTATTTTAGTTTTTGTTTACTCCTATATGGTGGATTCATGTGTTTATATTTTCTGTCATTCTAAAAACTTGGTTTTCGTGTTTAACTTGAAGGTTTCAAGTTTGATAATACTGAAAATGTGATTACCTAAAGCTAACTTAATCGTGTACGCCAAATGTTCGGCGATTTCATTTTCATACTCTGGTTCTGAGTTTTATCAAGCTTTATACACCATTTGTAATGGAGAAAGGAAGGGCCAGCTAGCATAATCTTGAAAATTTTCATGTTCCACAGCGTGGTGCACCTAAATAGAAGAAAATAAGGACCGGGTAAAGAATAGGGTACACAAATCACATGAGAGTTTGGTGCACTATATCCTTTTCCATCACATTTTCCACCTTCTCCCATGAGTAAAATAGAGATGATTGAAGCTATCAAGATTGACCACAATCAAGGGTATATCTGTCGTCGTTTAAACTCTGTTATATTGTGATTACTTAAAGGAATTTCCAAGCTTCATATCTCCCTAGTCCTCCTCCCGGGAAAATGACGGTCCAGGATGTGTTTTGATAATTAATACCCGCCAAGGACATGCTGAGAACATTTGTTAATGCTGAAAATGTCCTTGGCGGATATTAATTATCAAAACACGTCCTTGGCAGTCATTTTCCCCCTCCCCTTCACAACCACTTTTGTCAAGGTACCTGAATTATGCTAACAGTATAAACAGTTGCATGGAGAATAAGATAGGAAAGCTACAAGTTGTGGGTGCGTTAGATCGTGCCTGAAGACAATAGGAAAGTTTATGAATATCTTGGCTTGTAAGGACACTCAATTCTCATTGCTGCTTGTGTTGAACTTCTAAACACAAAAGAATATTGCATGTCCAAGTTCCACCTATTTGGTATTAGTATATAAAGTATATTTCTCTGAAGTGTGGTATTAAGGATTCTATAGTACTAACCATGGAAATATTGAACACCTAGCTTACTGTCCAGCAGTGAGTCTTCAAAGTCTAAATTTGTTCTACCCATGAAACCTTGAGATCCCGTTTGTTTTGGGATTTTGGATTTGGATTTGTAGGTGATGAGTGTAGAGAGAAATAGAGTAATGATTGGAGAGAGATAGAAAGAAAAATGAGAGCAATGATTGACGAGAAATAGGATAATGATTAGTATTCAAAATTCAAAACCCTTAAACGAACGGGGTCTGAGGTTTTGAGTTTTGGAAAGACGTACCACAGTGGAACTTGGATTGTTTGCATTGCTTTCGATTTATAGGATTCTACCTTTGAAGCTCATCTAGGTCATATCAAATTTTCCTCAGTTTATTTTGTCAGGATTTTTTGGTCTCTCTCTCTCTCTCTCTCTCACACACACACACACACACATTAGCAAGCATGCATGCATGACACCTTTCCGATCTACTTTCACAACACACAAATATGCATGCATGCATGACACCTCTGGGTCACCCTGTTATCTTTATCTTTAAGTAACATAAGATAAGAAAACAATCCGATGGTTCATTCTTGATGTTTCTTGACATGGCATAATGCTGCTGGGCGATTGCAGGATTTGGTAGTGGGATACATGGGTGTGCCCAAATATGGTGGAATTAGCATGACACAACATCCACAGTATGTCACTGTCAGGTAAATCTGAGCAGACTTGTCATGATCAAGTCTATGCTACTGCTTTCGAAAAAATAAAAATAAAATAACGGTCTCTGCTGCTGCTTACTTGTTCACCTTATTTTTCACTTACCCTAACATGGAAACAAGTTATTGTATTGCTTTGATTTGATTTTTCCCATTGAAATTGCAGGAATCAGCGTGGTGTAGAAATGCTGAGTCTGGTTAAAGGCCTTTTGGAGATTACTCCAACAACTACTAGTGTAATATTCTTATCTTTGTAACATGTCATTATCTGTCAAACTATTATGGAGCAACTGCCTTATGTTGTTTCTTATATTTAGGGTGATCGGAGACCTTTTGTTATGGAGACAGTAAAGGCAGATGACAATGTCAAGTTAGGTATGTAGTGGTTACTTTTATCATTATTAGAAAATGTCCATTTTACTTAGCTGAGAAAAGTCCTGGATTTTCTTCTTTCTGCTATGCCCAATTTGAACTATAAATAGGAAAAGTGAAACCAGAACTCAATTTGATTTGGCCAATTGGCCATACACTAATTTCTGCTATTATAGTCTAGTTCTTGTCTTTTCTCTTGGAATAGTTGGGCCCAAAACCAGCAACTATTGTAACATTCATAATTTACTGCTATTCTGTCTCCTGTTGGAAAGACATAAAAGTACCCTTCAAATAAAACTGCAATTTTGTGTCTTGTGAATTCAATGCAATTGTTCACAAGTTTCCAAATTCTGAATACTTGTATTTTGATGCAGGGATGGGTCCTTCTAAGCCTGCTCCAAAATTTATTGGGAACTTAATAGCATTCGTGTTGAACTTGGTAAGTATTGTTTTTAAATCTGCAATACTGGTACCAGAGGCTGAAAATGACTTGCATTCTGATTTGGTTCTTTTTGTTCAGATTGGTCCAAAGGGTCTAGAATTTGCTCGTTATTCGCTTGATTACCATACTATCCGAAATTATCTGTACACAAATCGTTCATGGGGAAAAGAAAGGTATCTTCTGATGATTAGGGCCTCAGATTGCTTAGCCACTAAAAATGAAATTATGACAAAATAATCTCAGATACTGATCAGAAAACATCAGGCTTTAGATTGCTGCTAACTTATGAATGTTGTAATGGGTGCAGAGCGGATAAGCATATGCCTTCTTATGCAAAGAAACTTGTTGCCATGTACAACCAGAATGGAGAAATTGATCAAATGCTTTCCAACAAGTGATTGTATGTGATGGAATCTGTGTCAGAAATAAACAGCACATGTACGTAAAAATTATGAGCGGAAATGTGATTTTGTGTGTTTTTGTGCCTGTTCTATAGGATGTCTACTTTATCTTCTCCTACGTGTACCAACAGCATTGGATTCCCAACAACTTCGCATGGTTTGAGGTGTTCACCAAAACAAACAATATCAGCTAGGATCTAGATAAATGGTTATACATGGAAAAGAAGTTTCCTGTGACTTCTTAGACGGTCAAGGGAATTTCTGCTCAGTGTCTATGGGAAAGTAGGGATGATGTTGTTGCAACCTAAACCAGGTTTGTGTTTTACATACACATGGGAACCCTGTAATTGTATTGTTATGACAAAAATTGGAAATTGATAATCATGTTTTCGAAATTTAGAAACTTTTTGATCATTTTATCCATCGTAGCAACTCCATAACTTATTTTGTGATAATTGCTTGAACTCACAATATCTTAGTATACGGATTAGATACTTGACAAATCAGTTTTAAACTTTCTTCGTGATTGTTTTCATTTTTAAATGGAAGATATAACCTACTTGCTGAAATGTGGAAAAGTAACTTGTAAATTACATGCCTAGCACTACTATTGGACGTGCCAATGATAGCCTTGATTTGAGATGAAGATCAAGAAGGGGTGCCTGATCTTCAATAATGTGAATAAGAAGCTAAAATTTAGACAGTTTTGCTGCTTCCAAAATATTGTCACTTTGATATTTAGATATACCTGGACAATGTATCTGAACAGAACCATGAAATAATATGTATCAATATACCCATCCCCATAATACTAATTACTTTTATTTAGAAGCAAGTACCAAAATCTGAAACTAGTACATGGGATTATTGAGGCTATCGTACATCAAGTTGCTTGAAATGTCTAAAATACCAGAAAGACAAAGAAGTTCTTGCTGTTACGAAAGATAAATGTTTCATCAAATTGTTAAAACTCTTGAAGACTGCGTCAAAAAAATGAGGATTAACAAATAGATTTACAAGAAACAGGCCTGGTTATAAGGGTTTCTTTGTCACTGAGAAGTAGGGATCTTGGATAGCGTTTGTGGTGGTCTATCTCAAGAGAGATTGGCTGTGCAGAGTGAATGATTAGTCAGCTGTAATGAAACTCAATCAGTCTCTTGCTAGTTAGGCTCAGTTAGAACTATTTTTTTTTGCTCAGTTTGAACTATTTGCTAAAGTTTGAACGATTTGATTTAGCAACTCAGGATCAAGTCAGATATTTACAATCTTGCTTTATAAACGTTTTGACCGCCATTAGGCTTGTTTCTGAACTGGCGCAATGTTTTCAGAATCTAGCTTTTGTACCTTCATACTACTTATCCATGTGAAATACATTAACTCTTGCTGGATTCTCCTGCTCTTGAGTTAGTTCAATATGGAATTCCTTTAGTTGTATGCCATAAAGGGAATACCTTTAGTTGTATCACTTGTATGATGTCTCTGTGAAGGCTGAACCATGGTAGAGACAAGGCTGGTTTTCTTTAAGGTCAATTTACTCCGTTAGCAATGGAGCATAATGAGCTTGAAAGAGTGTCTGATGTTGAACGTAGATGTCCAGTATCCATGCACTTGTGCATCAACCTTCATTTAAAGGCTTAATTTACCATTCTACAATTTGTTCTCTCAATTTTCTTTGGTAAGTAGTATTCAGTTTCGTTTTGTTTCTGGGATTCTTTTATTTGTGAAGGTTTCAACTTTCAACTTTCCTCTTTAATAGGATTATTATGGTTAAGACTATAAAGACGATTCGGTATTTGAATTAATAAGCTTTGAATTTAGAGAATTGAGAGCTGACGGCTTTTACATGATTACAGTTGTTGTGTTTGTGTACTTCCGCTCTAGCTTTTTGGATTATCTCCATCTCACGGGCCATCTTTCAATCTATTCTGAAGATTTTGAGTTGATACATATTTGAAACTACTTGATGTCAGCTGTAAGTAGGTCCGGTGTTTTTGTCCTTCATTTACTAGTTTGACTTCAATTTGAATTGATTGTCGTAATTTAGCAACTCACTGACTAGAGAGGCTCTGTTTAACCAAGAAATGCCGGAGCTAGAACCTGGACCAAACCCTCAATAGCAATTAGTCGTGCCTACAACAGTTGACAGAGCTTTTCTAACATTGAAATTGTATCAATTGCACAAGCGAATGATGATTTTGGTAATGATGCAATTCTGGCAGTTAGGGATCAACTTCAAAGATGAGAACTCACCTAGGGAAACTTTAAAAGCTTATTTATTGGAAAATTATTAGTTTTACTGTACTGAAAATTATTATTTTTAAAACTTTCTTTAACGTAGTATGCTCAGTTTTTCTTCAACCCCACTAGTATTAGTGAACTTCCAGGAGCCGCCATTGTCCATGAACTACTCTGTCTACTGAATAACTGGTCATTCTTCGGGGGACCATGTGATTTGTCAAGTTGGATTTTGATGGCCTGGAAAACTAGGATGTAACCTTGACTGTCTTGTAACCCTAGAAGATAGTTTAGTGAGAATTTGATGGTTGCCGCGTCCTTGTGTTTCCTCTCTTAAGTCACAAAGAAGATCAGAAAATCCCAGGGAAAAGGACAAATGTACAACTGTAGTTCCCATGTTACCAGTTGGAAGCTAGGGCGAAATTCAAACACTTAACCGATTATTGAGACAAGTTGAAGCATGAATCCAAGGGTTGGCCTGGTGGTCAAGGCCTGAGACTTAGTGTTAGCTCCATCCTAAGGTCTTAGGTTTAAAACCTCTTGGGTGTCATCAACTCCTTGGCGGCCAGTCCTCCGATTTTAGTTGGGTTTTCCAGAAATGGGCGGTGGAATAGTGCCTGTAGAATTAGTTCAGGTGTGCGTAAGTTGGCTCGGATACCTGAGTTATCAAGAAAAAAGTGAGACAAGTTGAAGCAAGGAGAAAATTCATGTTGGGGTTTGACATTGGATTATACTACTGTTTCTTGTAAAATAAACTTTTTGTGTGGCAATGAAGGAATTCTGTATGGGACATTGAGATAAAGTTCTTTCTGCCTGGTTTAATCAAACAGCATGGAGACTCATATGGGATGTCTTTACATGTATTTTTTTTTCTGTATTTCAATATTCATCTCACTTATTGAGCAATGAGAGGAAAGCAAATGTTGTTGGATCTGGTGGGAAAGGAAATACAGAGTAAATGGCACACGCTAGTGCTCCTGGTTATATTTGGTTGTATGAAAATACTATAGAGGCTGAATTAAGAACCTTCTTGAGATGTGAATCGTGATTCATTTTACCTTAATAGAAAAGAAGATTGAACTCTTGGAAAATAGGTCTCTCTCAATTCTTCCCTCTTGCTTGCTGATTTTCTCTTGTGAATTTAATTTAAGGATTCAATGAACTTGAGAAACAGGTGAGAAATGGATGGTAGTGTATAGTTTTTTTTGTCACAAGCTGTCGGAGATTACAAGTATCAGAATTACATTACACTGGAACAATCCCTATAAGCCAAATCGGACTATTTACCAACTAATAGTCTGATTAAGGGGATAAAAAATCCAACAAATACAAGGGGAATAATACCCGCACGCATGCGGGGAGATTCGAACTCCTAATCTCTTAATGAGATGTAGGAGTCCAACTAGCCCCAGTTGATAGTTTGACTATGAAGCAAGGAATTTGTGGATGGAAATTAAACGATGGAGAATTCCATGGGGTAGGTTTGGGGATCTGAGGAGGCTCATCTATTCATTTGTCCCTTGGAATTCAAGTCATTTATTCCTAGAGGCCGCGTTGACTATAGCTACTTGTGGGATGTGGCACACATGCAGTGTGTTAATTGAATCATGGTTTAGAGTTTCGTTCAAAGAGATTTCTCAACCATAAAACCCCTTTTATGAACCTTTTTCTTTTTCTTTTCCCTTTTTTTAGTATGTGGGAGGATGTTGCATATTAGGTTTTTTTTTTTATAATCGGATGTTAGGACCAACTTGCGCGCCTTACACATTAGATTACTTAAGGTATTGTTCGGATCATGAATTTGCAAATGGATTTACTAGGGGATAGTAAAATGATTTAAGGACATATTTGTAAGAAACAATTTTAGCATGGTCTCTCCATTATCTTCTTAAATTTTCCTTTGTCTCTTTCTTCCCTTCTCCTTCTCCCCGTTCATCCCTCCATAACTATAAAAACTGAATAGGATCATACGATAAGCTCAGGATTTGAAGAACGAAGCAACTCTCTATAATTTTTTGGCATCAAAGAAGAACATTATATATATAAAAATGAGAAGAAAGATTACAAGGGTTTATCAATTACAAAACAAAACACAACTGTGTTATCGCCTAAGATAGAGGGCTCCAATGACATGCAAAGGCCTTGAAGCTTAAGGAACAGAACACAGTGTGAATAAATACATCCATTCCACAAATACCCCCGAGGAACAGGTGTATTTATAAGAAACAATTTTAACATGTGAACACAAGAACATGGCAGAACTTCACGAACAACTTGAAATCTTGAGCTTATTGCACCAAACCGTTCATCTTGTAGAACTCCCAATAAGCATTAGCCATGCGAAAAATCAACTTCATCTGTCATCATTAAAAACGTTTACAAATAGTACTTCGTTTCCTATACGTGCCTTTCTTTTTATGAAAAAATGCAGCTTGTTTCTACGTTTGTAGATGTCCAATGAGCTGATTTTTTGCACGTATAAACTTCATCACGTGTTATAGAAACTGAACAGTCCAGATTATCGGAGTCGGCTCGATAGTGAGACCCGCAAGAGGATTACGGAAGGGTCTGGAGAGGAGCTGATCCCTCTCTCCTAACATTGCTGTCTACAATATAATGTGGCATGAAAAAGAACACATGAAACAGAGAGCCCTCCCCAGGGGGAAATCCCAAGTCTTTGGTACTGGTTTGGGCATTTCTGTAAAAAGGAAGATGAGGCTTTTTGATTTTCTAGTTTTAAATATTGTGTAAAATTTTCATGAATCCAAGTGAAATGATAAGGACTCTCTTTATCTTTATCCAAGTGTATTGAATCCAAGGCTTTTTGTTTTTCTCGTGCATTGAAATGACAAGGACTCTCTTTATCTATGTCACGTGAACATCCCCGTGTGTGATAGAGAATTTTAGTCCACCGAATTGGACTTTTAAACACACGTTAGCGCTCAATCATCGTACCGGAGTTCATGTGACACAGGCGACTCTCGGCTTATGCCAGAGTATTCTTTACCCCGACTCTTTTGTAGGGTAGATTATTCCATGTGGTCACCACATTGTTGTGTGCACGGCAACATGGAATTTCTATGCACATTGCCTTGGCAAAAACAAGTGAAAAGTCGGCATCACATTGAAGGGAATAGTAATGTTTAGGGTATTTACGGCACAAGGTCCACCTATATTTAGTGGGCCCTGGGGTGGACCAGATTATGGATACAGAGCCCATGAGTTGTATTAATGACTATCTGGACCAATTTGGAGAGAGAGAGAGAGAGAGAGAGAGAGAATTGTGCTATTCAATACACTAGGATAAAGATAAAGAGAGTCTCTATCATTTCACTTGGATTCATGAAAATTTTACACAATATTTAGAACTAGAAAACCAAAAAAGCCTCATCTTCCTCTTTACAAAAATGCCCAAACCACTACAAAGGCTTTGGGATTTTCCCCTGGAGAGGGCGCTCTGTTTCATGAGTTCTTTTTTCATGCCACATTATATTGTACACATAGCAATGTTAGGAGAGAGGGATTGGCTCCTCTCCAGACCCTTCCGTAATCCTCTTGCGGGTCTCACCATCGAGCCTACTCCGATAATCTAGACTGTTCAACTTGTATAACACGTGATGAAGTTACTATGTGCAAAAAATCAGCTCATTGGACATCTACAAACGCAGAAACAAACTGCATTTTGTTTGTGAAAAAGAAAGGAACATATATGAAATGAAGTACGATTTGTAAACGTGTTTATCGATGACTGATGAAGTAGATTTTTTTGCGGGATGAAGCTTATTGGTAGTTCTACAAGATGAACGGTTCGGATTGTTAATGTCGGTTCGGTAATAGGACTTAGAGGAGGAGTATTGAGGGATATGGAGAGAGAGAGAGAGAGAGAGAGAGAGAGGGAGAGGGAGAGGGATCATGTTGTTAGCAAAGTCCAGCACAATTAGCAATGTGATTTGCATCTCCGGTGGCAACCACCAACAGTGACAGAATGCTGCTTGTGCTTAGTTTCTTCTTTCCAAATCCTTCCAATGTCATTTGCTATTTTAATGGCATCTAAAGAGGCACCAGAGAGACCTCTCCTTGTGAAACCAACTGCATATAGCCCAGCTTTGCCTTTCCATCCATTTGGAAATGAAGATTTAGGGATCCCATTTCTGCAAAAGAATTCATTTTCCTGAAAAAGAAAAACACATTATATTCCAAACAAGTTTAGCCTCCTTTAAGGGGGGAAAAAGAAGAAGAGAAGAATACAGTGATCAAACGAGCATCACACACCCAAAAGGTGCCCCACATAGATCTTCCCCGAAACCCCCTGGTAACTAAGGTAAACAACGTAGAAAAAACACCTATTTTTTATCGGTTCCGGAAGAGCGAAGCAAAAGGGAAGTTTTGTTAATATAGACATTAAGGTTCTTGAGGTCTAGAGACTTGTCCGGTTGTTAACTTCAAGGTCCCGGAATTAGTTGAGGTGAGCACAAGTTGGTCCAGGCATTGGGTTATCGTGAAAAACTTAAAAGGGGCATAGTGGGTATAAAAATTATAAAGGATAATCAACTTCTATTACCAAAACAATGGCCCAAAGCCAACTCTGCCTCATGGAAATACAAGTCTTACTATAGAAAGAGCACAGTAGGAAAAACTAGTAAAATATGTTTGAAAAGAGAGACTTATTTACGGAGCCCCTGTAAAGAGGATATTTAGAAGCCGCTCGATCTCGTTTGTTTTGGTAATCAATGATTGATATGCATTTTTATATTTTGAACGGTAATAAATATTTCTAACCGATCCGGATCATCCAAAATATTTTTGGATGGCTGAATGAGCTTCATAAATTTTGTTTACGAAAAGCTCGGTAAAGAAGTTTTTCTGGTTTAAAAAACAATTGATAACCAAACATGACAATAACACCACCAACAGAACCCAACTACCAGATCAGAAATCAGGGCAGGAACAGAGAATCTACAAAAACCCAACTTCCATAACTGTCGCATGAATCCATGTGAAGGAAATAACTAATACAGTTACATACACTGCATATAATCTAGTAGTATACAAATATAATATAGGCTATCAGTTTGAAGGAAGTCTCACCTTTAACCAAGAAGGGACATTGCTGCAATACCCAGTTGCCAAAATGACCGAATTGATCTCAAGATTTTCGCCGTTAACGAGCGTGACTCTGCCGGGCGAAAACCTCTTGATTCCAGGGACCACTTTGATCTCACCAGATCTGATCTTCTGCAAAGCACCAATGTCCAGCACTGGGGTCTTTCCCTCAGTGTTCTTGAGCTGTAAAGGGCCTTTAGATGGCCTTTTTAGACCATACTTCTCTATGTTTCCAAGAACTACCCTTGCTAATGCTAGCAATATTTTATCGACTACCCAGAGTGGCAAGAATTTCATCATCGAGACTGCTATGTCAAACGTCGATTTTCCGAGGATTTCTCTGGGCAGGACATGAACCTGCTAAATAAACATGAACATTTTATAGTTATAATCGGTAATTCATACTAGTATAATCCTAACAGGGGAAAGGATATTGATTTGATGACTAACCGAACTCCGGACCACCATCGATGGAATCGCATTGTGGTGGCAAAGATCAAGTGAAACCTCCATGCCTGAGTTCCCGCAACCAACCACCAACACGCGTTTGCCTCTGTAAGTTTCGCCGGACTTGTAGTCACAAACGTGCATGAC
Source organism: Rhododendron ovatum (assembly GCA_019656835.1). Lineage (NCBI taxonomy): Eukaryota > Viridiplantae > Streptophyta > Magnoliopsida > Ericales > Ericaceae > Rhododendron > Rhododendron ovatum. The sequence goes on from CM033799.1 coordinate 31,679,174, forward strand.
TTGGCTGCCAAACTCCTCCAAGCCTTCGAATTCCGGCACAACCTTCTCTGCATTCTCACCGGTGGCCACTACTAGCCACCGGCATATGTACTCAACCTCCCCCCTTGAAAAACCATTATCGGTGCTTCCAATGGTCTTGACTCTCCACAAGCCGCAGGTTTCATCGTATGTGGCTGACTGCACGTTTTCATTGAATTGTGGATTAATGTCGAAATTCCTTGCGTAGGATTCGAGGTAGTCGAGGAACTGGTACTTGGTGGGGTATTCGGGGAAGTTGTCGGGGAACGGGAAGTAGGGTAGTTGGCAAAATTGCTTAGGGAGGTGAAGCTTGAGGCGATCATAAGTGTGGTTTTGCCAAAGTGAGGCAATGCAATTGTCCCTTTCAAGGATGACAAAGGGGACTCCTTGTTGTTTTAGGCCAGCACCAACTGCTAGTCCCGATGGACCGGCCCCCACAATGACCGGTCCATTTATCAATATACACCGCCCAGGGAAGAAGTTTTCGTGATCGAGATTTTCAATCATGGTTGGTATGGGAAGATGATCAGTCAAGTAATGCATCATTCATCAAGAAGTATGCACCTGGCTGCCAGGAGAAAGGGGGTCAGGAGTTCAACTCCTCTTCCAAGGTGTTAATCTAACTATTCTAACAATACTGATTTTCGCCGATCAAAAAACAGAAGAAGAAGTATGTCTTAGGCAAGTTTTAGATGGAAATGGTATTCAAAGGAGCAATCTAAGTGTGGAATATGGTTTTTAGCTACTTTGAGAAATGGATGGGACCAAAGAAGAGAGGGGAAGAGAACAAGGTTCTCCTAGTTTTGTTGGTTTTGAAGCAATGTGTGGAGGGGTTTTAAATAGGGAAGTTGGCCATATGAAGAGCATGTGATTGGGTAATGTGATTGGAATTGAAAATGCTGCTTTGAGGGGTCTTCCCAAATCATAGGCCTATGCCTACTTCCTTTTGTTTATTGCATATTCATATCATATATATAGCGACGTTTTTTAATAACTCATAAGTACTACTGCTATGCCATTTCCTTTTAACTCATAGAATCAGTTTGTTTGACCGAATACAAGCATCTGATTTTGAAAACAAATTTATGGTATTTGGTTAAAATATTTACAACCCGGATTAAACATGCGCCGGATATATAATCCCACAAAGTATGGGATACATTACCTCGGGAGGAGTGAGGGATTATCTCTCTGATTACTATTCAACCTGTGGAATTGGTCGGTGGAATTATATATCCCTTCACTAGGAATTCCATTAAACAAACGTTCATGTTGGGTCCGGAGTCTCTCCATGGATTTATAGTTATACAATGTCACTCCCTGCGACTGCTCTAAAAACAGACTTGCGGGTGTGATGTCGAATGTCATAAAAGACTTAATTGAAACCATCCCTAGCACCAATTGATTTTAGGAGAGATGGTGGAAAAACGGTCCGATAGGTCCCATAGGTTATTTATCAAGAAAAATCATAACTCCAATTTCATGGCCCTTTTGAAAACCAGCATCTTTTCAGTCAATATTTTCCAAATCGTCCCATGTAGTAGCAGTCTGGTCTGACCACCTAATTAGTAGTTATGGACATCTTACCACCCTAATCAATAAAGGCATAAGTTCGCACATGGTTTTTCACCTCTCATTGTTAGGTTAATTTTCATAGTACTAATCAAGGCCCCCAAAGTCACCTACCTATTATGATTGATCTCCTTTATTACACAAGTAATTAAATCTCACATCCTGTTTTCAAAGGGTCAAATAATACAGCATTACACTTTAACAACAAATAAGAAAATTATATCTGCAACAAAATAGGTAATATGTAGGTAGTTGGATATAAAGAAGTCCCATCGGAAACGATTTTTGCATTCACCATTTATGCTATTGCACAGTTGCACTCATTTTCTTGTTTCTATTCACCTGAAATAACAAAATTTTCCTTCAGATGTGAAAAATGAATTAAGAATTACAGATAGTAGTTTGGTAATTTCACGTGAGAAATGATGCAAATAGAATACATAGGGTAAAACGGAAGTACAAAAATCATTTTCCTTTTGTTTGTGCAAAAACCATGTTGTTTTGCAGCTGCTAGCTTGTTGCCGGTTAGTACTGCAACTAGGTACACTTCCACCTGCTGTAGCATACTTCTTTCATTCATAATCACATGGGCCTATGATTGGTATAATTTAACTCCAAATCTTGCTATAGTTTTCAAAATAAGCTGGCTGAACGTGCGTTTTTGTCGGACAATCATATAGTACCGCATTGAATTCAAAGCAGCATCATAATTAGGCGTTGTTGAGAAATTTGGTTCCCTTGGGTCGACTCATCGATTGTGTCAAAGTTCAAAGAAAAAAGAAAGACAATTACAATGAAGTTTAAATTTTTTGGATATTGTGAAGTTTTATGGGAACTAAGGGTCGATACTATGCTTCTTTGAATATACCTCTCTCCTATGGCACATAGAGCACCCTGTTGTTTCATCTTTTTTCATTAGATTACCATGCATCCATGGATAACATATTTTGCAAGCAAATGTTTCTTGAAAGGGGGAGGATCCTCTCAAGATAACTTATGTGCAGCGGATTTCAATCAATATTGGTTCCATAATATACTTGGACAAATTTGTTCTGATCCAAGGTACTGATATATATCAAGATAAATGGATTCTGAAATACTATTACTCGGAATTCGATCAACTTGATTTTTAGTACGGTTATATGTCTTTTTAGAATTTTGAAAAGAACTGTCCCGATCATCAAGGTTGGTCAGAAAGGGCCTTTCTTGAAGCTCTTCCTTGTTCATGTAGTTTAATTTGAGCTTAAGGGCCCTTCTTGGAAGCTGAAAGTACCTTCATCATGTAATTTAATTGCAACTAATGCAAGCATTCGAAGTAGCAATGCATTGCTTTCTTTTCTTTTCCTTTCCATCTTTCTTCTTTACTTCTTATATATAATGTTTGTGGGAATTAGTAAGTGGAAATTCTCCCCCCTGGCTTCAAGATTCTCTCCACGAGGATAGCGGCCTCCCCTGAGGTAGTGGTCTTTTTTTTTGGCAATGTAAACTCTTCTAAACTTTGGCAAAAAAAAGAAAAAAAAAACCCTGCTAGTAATTGAAGCAGGGTTGTATACATGCCCATCACTGAACTAACCCATCAACTTTTGTTGAGTATCTTTATTTGTTAATGTTTAGACTGTACGTTTGTAACAAATTAAATATTCACAATTGATAAAAATAAATGATGAACCACTGTCGGCACTACTTCTTTTTAAGACTGACTAGTCTGGGGTTTTAGCTACCGTCCATTATCGGAGATCCGATTAAGTCGGGGCAAATCCTTGGATTGGCCAGCACAGGAACTGATAACACGCAGGTAAGAATTAAACCCAGGTCAAAGGCTTTCTAAGACGTCAGATGACTACCACGGCGCCATTTTCTGGGAGTTATTGTCGGTATAACCTTTCAGTAAACCCTTTTTGAATAAATCGCATTCGTTGATGAGCTAGTGCCTATAGCTCAACAACATCTAGGCGTGTGAAACTTTAATTTTCCATAAGCAATATATATAATTCCAATAAGATAAGGTAAAATAATCTGGTTTCATGGAGATTGGATAGTTTGGCTCCAAAAAGTAAGAAATATTCCCACTACTTTTTCAAGTACCAAAAGGGTTGGCACGTAGTTGCTCCCTCAAACAAGCGGCTGTTTATTCAAAATATTTTCCAAAGGAGGGTTTCAAGAAACCTAACGTTATCGGTTATGTTGAGAATATAAATAATAAAGTTATCCATCTCTCTAACAGCTTAAGCTTTTAGATGAGTTGGTAGTTAACGATCTAATATGGTATCAGAGCAGACACTAGATCCTGGGTTTGAAACTCACCGCCTACCTAATGATTAAAATTTATACATGTTTAGTCCGCTTATGGAGGAGAGTTTGGCTACACTTGAGGGGTATGAGCCCTGTCGGGGTTGATTCCGGACTAGTTGCTGCTTCGTTTATTGATCCGGGCAACTTTATTATTTATATCCTCAACAGGTTATACGGTCATATACTGATTGATATCGGATAGTGTTGATTCTTATGGTCGAAAATGCACACAAGTAATAATGGTACTGGAAGTTCGAAATCTCGTTACGTAACAGCCGATAAGATACGTAATGGCCTATTTAAACCCTGGTCCAAAGGCACTAATAGCATAACTAATTACTTGGGATTTGAGGTGAGTTACGTTCACGATATTGTCTAAACGGTATTTTCGATATATTTGTCCAAAAATACCCATTATTCAAAAAAATTCATTTATCTTAACTTTGTTGTTTGAATGGTATTTTTAATGGAAACAAGTGGTATTGTGACTCGTATCTGAAGACAAAAAATGTAGCTTCAACTCACCCTTTTTTCTATTTCTAAGGATCATAGAAAGGCTGTCAGTTCTTTTGAAGTCCAAATTTGATTAGCTTACTTTGAGGAAACAGAGAGGAAGTCTTGTTTTCTTGACAACATATAATACCTTGCTTCTGCTTTTCATGAACTGAAACAAATGATGATCTCAATTGTCTAATGATAAAGTAGTTCGGGGAATAAGCAAATTAAAGGACAGTCTGTGAGAAAACATAAGTGAAAAGTAGGACAGGAAGTGCAATGGAATCATGACTGGAAAACTAATCTGAAGATGATGACCAGGCACTATTTGACAAAGTCCCCTGCCATTTATGTGAGAAGCTGGGGTCTGCTGTGAGCAAACATAGCAACGTGCTACAGAGTTTAACTCTTTCCTGAAAGAGTTTTTTTAAAATTCAGACCGTCCAAAATGTGCGCTGCTACTGTGTTTTGCTCACAATAATCCCCTTCCATTGATGTGGGGTGCGTTGGTTTTCACCTTAGTAAAGTAAAGCTCCACCATTCACGCTAAACGGGGTTTCAGCAAGAGCACCGGTAAGACTGCAATGGGGTCAGCTATCCTCCATACCTCGGGTATCTAACTCCTCTTTCGACCGTTGATCTCGAACATTTCGTGGAGGAGAATATAAGGGTAAGAAAATAAGCTTGATTGAATAGCTCGTATAAAATGAACATTTTAAGTTAAAACATTATGTTTTGTTGTCTATTTCATACAAGTAATTCATATATCTATCGATATACAATCAAGCTGAGTTTTCTAAACAAGTATTGTTTTTTGCTGAATGTTCGAGATCAACGGTTTAGATTATTAATGCGGATTCGATGTGGACCTGCCAAAAGAAAATATGGAGGGGTGTGAAGGATTGAGGTAGGAAAAGGAGCTGGCCCCGACCGAAAGAAATTTACTCTAGTGGGTGGTTTGCCAGAACCTCTCTTTGTAGCTTAAGCCAGTGACTAAGGGGACGTTTGCCAACAATAGATAGAAGGTGGATATAATATCTCACTAGATAGAACATCCGATTACTCATATCCTTTGTTTTCATCTATATATATAGACGATGGATATAATATTTTCTGAATTGTACGTCAGCTCATGGCCAGATATAGTAATCCCTAGAGTACCCCTAATTCTTTTTTGAAAACCTTTCATAAGCATATACAAAATGATTTAAACCTTTCTTTCATCCTCCATCTATTTTATGGGTATTTTTCCAAAAACATGGTATCACTCCACTTATTCTCATGTCATATAGTCGTTTCAATTACAATTACAAAAGATAATTATCACATTTTGTTTTTTCACGAATATATATATTTTTTATAGGTAACCTCCATTTTCGTTAAACCATATTAATTTCGGTCAACTCAAAGTCCAACTCCTGGCTTCGTCACTGAATTCTGGCCTAAATTTCCACAAAATCTTCTTGGAAGAAGTATTACTTCTTTGTTTTTTTAACGTTCTTGGAAGAAGTAAAGAAAATGAATCTATACTCTCTCTCTCTCTCTCGCTCTTGGAAAAGGATGTTTTTGGAAACTATGCCCATGACTTCTAAACAAGATTTATAAGTTAGGGGCTCTTAACTTTAACGTTGGGGTGGGTTTTTTTTTATTGAAAGAAGAACAAATGTATGTAGTCCACGGTGGTCCGGGCGTCCACGAGGCCGCCCGTGCCGACAAGGATACGCGTAGTATGTTCACGTGGAGTCGGTTAACATCCCCCTTGTGTGTTAATAAATTTGGAACCCCATTCAAAATTGAGATTGCAATAGGGAACTACACCACCTAATCTCTTGGAGATAGTGAAGGTTGTTTTGGCCCACAAATTAAAGTCTATTTCATGCCAATCAATTTTCACATTCATCTTGTAGTTTTGACCTTGATAATAGGGTTGAAGTGTCCTTACCGGTTTACGCGCAATACTATAATTAAATTTGAGATCATGAAGCTAACGACCGGATAAACTTCAAGTGCTACATAAGGGTGGCAATAGGTTGGTTTGGCCCAGGTTTTTGCCAAATCCGAACCGAAGTTGAATTTGCAACTGAAACTGATCCGACACCTGACATGTTTCGTACGATACACGTAGTCACATAGACTGCAGCCGTGACTAATGAAGATCGATATAGTTTGATTTTTCTCTGAAACCGGTTTTTATGTGTGTATATATTGGCTATTTATGCGCGCACGTGCTCGTGTGTGGGTGTCTATATATATATATAGAGAGAGAGAGAGAGTCCCCTTCTTCTAAGAACCACCTATTTTAATAAAATAAGGATCTCCCTTTCCCGATCAAATTTTGATGATCCAAGCCGCTCAATGTATTCAGAACGTGATTTTAAGGGTACCCGCGAGAAATCAGCAAAAAAAAAAATCAAGAAGGGCTTCATCCGAGCAGTTTCTGTTATGCTTTTATCAAACGATTCAAATAAAAACTGCTCAAATCAAGCCCTTTCCGGTCATTTTTTTTGCCGTTTTCTCGCGGGTACCCTTAAAATCACGTTCTGAACACATTGAGCGGCTCGGATCATCAAAATTCAATCGGAAAATAGGGAGACTAAAATAAGGACCTACTTATTTAAAAATAATTGTATATACATATATGTATATATATATAGTTAGGATTCGGGTTCAGATTTTCGTGCGAATATTGTATAAAATCGAATCGAACCGAAACCCACAAGTGGTTTGAAAATTAAAAATCAAAACCATACCCGTGATTGAAAATGGGGTAAAAACATCCCAATTGATGCGAATAGTGGATTACATTCGAGTATCCATGGGTTAGGATGAGATTGTCACCCCTAGAACTGCCCCAAGTGTACTTTAATAAAGAGATAAGAGTTAAAGTTCCGAGCTCGGGGATAAGCCTAGCTCTCATTGTTGTCGTCAATCTTTCACTCAACAAAGTCTCTTGGGTTACCTTCATTCTATTTATATATACTCGAGGCCGAGGCACACGCGATGCGTATGTAAGTCAAATTTTATAAAGATGCTTGATCAAATTTTCATAAACAAAATTCTATTTGCACACGCATCACGTGTGCCCCGGCCTCTAGTTTGAAATTAAAGCAGGCTGAAGAAATTTCTTGTATTTTTTTATTGTTCGATAATGAGGGCACTTTGAAGAAATTTCAGGGTTTTTTTTCATCCCAACTTCTATACTTCAATTACCCATGAAGAAAGGGTAAAAATTAAGAAGGAAATAAACAGAGAAAGTAGATATTAGTTTGTAGGAAAACAAACATGGAATAACAGAATAAAAGAATTGTAGACTAACCAAGAAATGTGAAATTCTGTGGGCAGTGTTCCTAATGTAGTAAACAGAAATATAAGAAGCAATGACATCCTATAAAATAAAAAACTAAAGTACCTTTGCAACTTGTGGTTTGTACGCCAAATTAGACGATTTTGATGGCAGTTAGTAGTGGAATCACCTACACCCAATAGAATTAGATTAAACCAATTGATGTGAATCAGATAAAGTAAAAGAAGTACCAAAAGTGGACTGTTTTGTGCCTGAGTAAAAGAGGAGTTCACAGATTTTGCAGCCATGAAAGTGGAGTATAAGGTAAATTTCAGGGGGGAAAAAGGTCGAAGAATAGAGAAAGAGAAAGGTATTCTTGTTTCAAAAAAAGAGAAAGGTATTCGGTGGAGTGGGAGGAGACGTAGTGGGGGAAAACTTCTGGTAGCAATTGGGGAGGAGAGCAGAGAAAGTTGTGCACGTAGTTGGGTGATGACTATTTTTAGGTGGTTTTTTTGTTTGTGTTAAAATGTCCAATATATCCTCACAATTGTATTGCGTTTTCTTCTTCTTCTTCTTAGGAGGGTATTTATGGGAAAAGAAAATACATGACAGTGAGACACCAAACTGGTGCTGCCCCTTATATATTAGAATAGATTTTACATATATGTGACTCGATCGAGGTTTGATAATTATAATACTCCTCCTATCTTACTTCGAAACATAGGCTATGCTCACCCGAAAGAGTTGTGCGAGAGTAGTATAGGCAAGAAGAGGTGCATTTTGTATGCTTCTTGGGATGATTAATTTCCATTGGCCTTGGAATGAGCAGGGTCATCATTCCAATATTGTATAAGACATCCTTTGACATAATTTAAAGATAGCTTTCTAGCAAAGCCTATAGAGTTATATTAACAATGTTCAACCATGGGCCATGGCATCCAAAAATGATAAACCAATTGGCTCATGACTTGTATATAACACGTACTTCCACAAGTATAAATTTCTAAGTCCGCCATTGTTTGAAAATAGAAAAGAAAAGAGTTTTTGTTTATTATGTAGGCGTGGTGATGGTCAAATACCCTCCGACACCCAAGTCAGATAGCTTGGAGAGAAGATATGAGAATTAGGGTTTCTAGATAGCTAGTACACCTGACATAGCTAGTGCCGTCGTTCCATTGGCCTAAAGAGTTTCTCAACTGGCTTTCCTTAAAATGGTGAAATTGCACAAAATTTTCCATGTGTGGGCATGATAAGACTCAATAACTTGTTGATCAATCACCTGGACCAAATGGCATGTCCTCATTATGGATCATGCTTGATGACCAGGCTCCTTTCGATGTCTTGATTGAATTGACCTACGAGGTTTGGTCTATCTGTTCTAGTCTAACTGGTTTAGTCTCGCTCGTCTGATTTGATCGTTTCGAATGAGCAGTCAACACCCAGTGGGAAGGCCATCTTGGAGGTGGTGGGGGACTATCCCCTAGACAGCTTGTGAGAAGGCCATCTTGGAGGTTATGTAGCCACAACTGCTTGGTCTAGGCTTACTTGTCTCGTCTGATTTGATCGTTTCGAACAAGCAGTCAACATCTAGTGAAGTGAACCGTGAACGTCTGAGTCAAATGTTTATCCTTTATATGGGGGTGTTGGGGGACTGTCCCATAGCCTGCTTGTGAGAAGGCCAACTTGGGGGTAATGTAGCCACAGCCAAGCCACTCTTTAGGGTAGGTAAAATGGCAACACAAAATCTTCCTCTCTTCTCATTGCTCCTTTAATTAAAAACTCTCTTGTAAAGTCATGTAGTAGTATTATACTTCTTGGATGTACTTTCACTCACTATTAACTTAAGTATATTGCAAAAAGCTACAAATAGTTTTGAATCCACGCCGCTGGACCAACAAAAGCACCCTAAAGTTGGGATTAAATTAGGACACCCCCACGCTTCCTAGAAGTACCAACTACACTTTTCACTTGATAACTTCATCATTCATAATCATGACTTCATCTCTCTTTTTCTTTCGCTACTCTTTTTTTTTTTGCCTTAATTTGTTTGCATTTTAGTGGGCATGCACATTTTAGTACCCTCGTTTTCGTCCTCACACACACTTTCACTTGACCCACTCACTTTGATTCCCCACAAGGACATTTGATAGTTCGTAGCCAAATTTTTGCTACTTCGACCTCACAAAAAATCTCTAAATTGCCCAAACTTACTTCAAATGTATCTTACTAGGAGATCATGAGTTCAAATCTCCCCACCTGCATGTAGGTATTCTTTTCTTAGAGGGCTTTTCATTTCTTTCTTTGTTTTTACCCTACAATAGGCTTATTCCTTGTATTGGTTGAGTTGTTGAGCTTGATTATTTTGTGGACTCTCGCAATTAATGTAGTATCTCAAGTTTGTACTTCGTATATGATATAAGTGATCTCTTCTATCTATTGACAAAAAAAACTTCAAATGCATACAAATTTCAAGCATTATCTTCTTTTTGAAAGTTGATAATATTATGAATGCGGCAATCATGCATCGTTTTCAAAATATAATAAGTCTTTGAGACCAATTGTAAAACATAATTATATTTATCAGTATATCTTCACCTTACAATTTAATTTTTTTTCCCGATTAGCGAAGAAAAAATAACTCACACATGGATTTAATTTTTGACTCCACTAACTAAAAGTCCTAGCTCCGTCCTTGCTTACAGATACATCCATATACATACATTGACCACCATACATAAACAAAAAAGAGTTCGTGGATGACACAATATAGATCAAAGATCCAAACAAAAAATTATAAAATATGAATGGAGTGAGCACTGTAAATGATGAACTCAGAATATTCATAAAGGATGAGACCCTCAACTGCATTTGGAATCCATGGGCCACGAAGTACAGGAGAGACCCACAACCTATAAGCTCTATGGCTGTTTATTGATACTTCCAAAAGAACCCAAGGCAAGATTAATACCCAATCTTTGGGTGGTTTTTCTCTGGATTGCGAATGGTGTTGTACACATCTAAAATGTCCGTCTCGGCAATCAATAGTTCGGATTGCTCGGTGTTGTGCATAATCTCAATTGTCCAATTGTCTCGGCAATCCTAACCATGGATTGCTGAGACATACAGTCTGGATGTGCACAGCACTGTGCACTTTTTCTCTCTAAAGTAAATAAATTTGATTCAATAATTGGTCTTTTGTTACAAATTAGTGTGCACGTATAATATTTACATATTTATTTATGTACTCATTGTAGTCATTTCCGCTCTTTCAAAAGAGGCGTGTAAGTCACACATCCTGTTAACTTGAATGAAAATACAATGCAGAATGGTAATTAGTGGATCCTATAGTACTTAGCTCCTATCTTCTTGGTCACTAATAAGTGAATAAAACCTAGAATAATGTTGGACAGAATCAAAAGTAGTACTGGGCTCAACTCATGATTAGAAGAGGGCCCCAATCAATGGTTTAATCAATCCTTGAGCAACTTATTTTTGATTATTTTCACTAAAATAGGCACACTCATTGCATCCACACAACTTCCAAAAAGTTTAATGAGAGATAGATTTAAGAAATTCATTGAAAGAGATAACCACATGGAAACATGAAAGAACTGCGGCGGAATAAATTAGAAAATAAAAAAAAGTTATACTGTAATTAATAAGCTAGGCCTCTTACATATATATATGTATATCTATCATGCCAAACCCACATTTTCGGGAAAAAAAAACGTCTTCTCTTTTGCGAACCTTCCTTGTGATTGGTCGTTTGTCTTGGTCAACAAAATTCGCATATAATATTTTCCGTAAGAGCATCTCCAACCAAGGATGTCAAATCTGACATAACATACCAAGTGAAAGAATTGACACGTGAAACAACTCTAACCAAAATATTAAATGCTTATGTGGCAATTTTACATTGATTTCAAAATTTATCTTTCACTATCTCCAAAACTTTCCAAAATAATAAGTTTGACAGGATGGTTGGAGTGGATGTCTTATAGATGTCAATTTTAACATGTCCAATTTACCACGTAAGCTTTCAAAAAACTTTGGCAACCTCAAATTTGAAGTCAAAGTTGGAGATGCGTTAAGGTGTGTTCCGAGATGAATCCTCCTACCCTCACACAGATAGGCTCCACGTAGTTGTGTGAGGGAAGGACCATTCCTCCTGAAGCACCTAATATTTTTGCTTATGTGAATACATTTTACACAATGAGGGACCGTAGGGCTGCAACCGAAAGAACAATCGAACTGGTCCAAACCGAACCTAACCATACGTTTTGGCACAGATCTATGGATTAATGGTCCACTCTTAGTCACATAATGAGTGTGCACGTGTGCGAACGCATTTTTTAAAAATATATCAAAGTAGTAAAATTTACGATAGATGAAGGATTATACGTTATTTTGCACTGGGGAGCGGAACCGTGAACTGAACTGGAACCAAACCGTTGTTCGCGAAGTGTTTGTAAGACTGACGTGGGTGATCCGTAAAACTTTTGGTCTGAAAACAGTCCTCAATTTCTTGAAATAGCAAGTAACGTCCAATTTTACAGGTTCCTATCAAACTGGAACAATTCGGACCGTGTGCACTCTTAAGGGCCACAAAAATATTAATGAGTTACTAAGCACATTTCAAGTTCATCTACTTCGAGGTTCAACTCTTCTAAAGTGGTGTTCCAACTACGCAGTAAAAGGAAGTTTTGAAAAAAGAAGGCTTTTCAAGCTCAAAAATCACATATTTACACAAATAAGTTTCTTACCAATATGGATCTTGTTTGATAGATCTCATCGAGATCTTTTAAACGGTGCAAAAAAAATTAAAAAATTATTTTTTATTTTCATTATATTTGAGCTTGAAAAACCTTCTTTTTTCAAAACTTCTTTTTACTGCACAGTTGGAACACCACCTAACCCTCCCTAACTAACTAACAAAATATTTTATCAAGTTTTTGCCTCTCCTAAAAGTAAAAGTGGCCGCATTTACTTTCCAAAATTTTGTCACTATTGAACGGCTTTAACAAAATTTGACCCCTATAAAATAACAAAATTATCTCAAGCACCCAACTAAGTTATGAAGTTGCCCCTTTGAATCACTCGAAACCACAAATGTTTTGCGTATGTGAAACATCGAGATTTCTTCTTGACCTCTTTTGTCCTAACTAATACAAAAAATAAAAAGATTTCTTCTTGACCTTTTCAGTCGTATTCGTGTTGTGCAATTTCGGGTTTTGTGTCTTTTCGGGTTCGTGTCAAAACACCCATTAACCCTAATTAAGGAAGACTCAAGCCGCCGCCCCCATCTCCCTCCTTCCCCTCCCCCCATGGTTTTACGCCCCAACGGGTGATGGAAGAGAGGGATTTCTCCCCCTTGTAAGGTTTTTTCATATCCTGATCCTAGATCTCGGAGGTTTCCTCTCCTTTTCCCTTCACCTCGCCCTCCTCCCCAAATCACCATCAACCGCTCCTCCTTCGCCTCTTTCGCTGTGCAGTTCGATGGCAGTTGGAGGTAGTACCTTGTAGATCGTGGTCGCCGGAGGCGTCCTCCCCCGCCAAAGTGGGAGATCTAGGTTAATGGATGAAGTCTGCTCCGATATGGCGGACTTTGTCTGGTTTCGTTACCAGTTTTTCGCTTCTTTTTCTAGTTCTCTTCTTTGGTGTCCCTATGTGGATTTCTTCCCGTTTGCGAGGCTTCTATCACTCGTGTGTGAGTGTACAGTTCTTTGTAGTGCTCCATCTATATAGAGTGGTGGGTTTTGTTGGAGTTGGGTATAATTTTTAGACTGAGTCCTATCCTGTTTGGATTTTGATCTCTTATTTACGGATGGAGTTTTCTCTTGATGTATTGTTTCTTGAATCTATAATGTCACGCCCCGCCCCGCAAACGGCACCCAGAGTGGGCCCGAGTCAGCGCGGCCACGTGGCATTCCACACAATAGACCACACCACACTCTACAACCAATCAGAATACTATTTAGCGGAAGACTTCTCACTTAAAATACAACCAAGTCAACGCCAAAACCTCAACTCACAAGTTATAATAAATACCCCTCTCTCCAATTAATTACATAACATTTAGGTTAGCTTCTAGACGAATCAGCTACGCAACAATCTAACCAAAGACATCACCCGACACTAGTCTCAGCACTCTCCAAAGCGTTGACCAGTAGTGGACCCACTCTAAGCCACCTGCTACCTGGCAGTCCAAAAAGGAAAACCAGAGTGTGTGAGATATAGAAATGCTCGGTAAAATATCACAATACCCAAAAGAATATCAATAAGAATACTCACTACCAACATAACTGAAATACCCATATGAATACAATAGTCATAACCACCACATTCTCCAAACATAGCAATATTATCCAATAAACAACCACATAACAATAACGGCATTAATGTAAATCACACGAAACTCAACATAAGTACTTAATCGTATAACCACATGTGTAAACACCAACATACAGTGGCACGTCTGCCACATCCCATGTACCCAAGGTATTGTGTCCCGCACACCACACTCCCATTCACCGTTAATTAGACGGCATGGCCCACGATATGGTGTGACTCACTCCACAGTCCTTTAGCGAGTACAATCAACACCCAACAAACACATATCATTAACTAAATCCCAATTAGCATGATATACAATCACCACCATGTAATACTTTATTGAACATAACCATATCAAACACACTCACCTTTGATTCGACTGGAGTATGCCAAACTTACGGTTTCGACACCTCCTAAAAGACCGGCTCGTTACCCGTTACCGAGTTGGATCACCGAAAACGGATCTCTCCTTCCTCCCTCCCCTTAGCCGTGACCTCCTCCTCCCTTTCTCTCTCCCTCTCTCTCTCGCTATGTCGGCAGAATTGGGGAGAATGAGGAAATATCCTCCTGATGGCTATTTAGTCACTTAGGAAGAAATCCCATGTGGTCACCTCTCCTCTCAACTTATACTCCAAACCAATAACAATTCTCCGTGTAAATCACACCAAGGCCCCTCCTAGAATCCAACAAATACAAATTAAACCCCAAACCTCAAAATTAAATTGAAACTCTAAATATCCCGGGATGGGTGTTACAACTCTCCCCCACTTGGAATATTTCGTCCCCGAAATAACACTCGCCACAAAATCAACAACAACCAACCTCCCAATGTTACCAACACCATCCTCAAAACAAACACCTTCACCAACTTACACAACTCATCCACATGTAGACAAAAACCAAACTTCAAAAAGAACAAATCCAACCTCTACCGAAATCTCATCTCAAAAAAAATAATCTCAAACATGCATACACTCAAAATTACTCAGCAACCACACAACACCCAACCTCAAACTCAATAACACCACTAAAAGCAAATCTCCAACTCCCGTCAAAACTTAACATATCCCAACACCAATGACTTCATTAGCAAGGACAATTCATAATTCGCACCAGCCCTATCAATCACTTCCCTCGAGAACAACTAACACACAACACGGTACCCACAAAATTAAAACATAAATACCCCACCTACACACAACACTGTCCCCAAAGAGCCACCACCCAATCTAGAGACAATGTTAGACCTCCCATCGGAAATTACGTTGCGCAGACGCGGTTCCAATTGGATTTCAAACAAGTCCAAAAATCTTGGTGTAACTCTTAAGAACACACACGCTACGCATACATACACACCCTTTACCCAAAAAAATATATATATATATATATATTATCCACAAAGATATACACCAGACACTCACTCACACATTAGCATGATATCCTATCATCAAGATACATGTATATTCTCTTCATTCCCTCACACTTTTCCTTTACACAAGGCACGAAAATTCTTAACAACTCCACACACAAGCACAGTATCTTAAACGAAAATGCACACCCAACTCACCCATAAGTTATCCCAATCCCACACACAAGAATCCTCAAAAATTACTCTACCCACAACTCATTAACAAAACTTAAAAATACCTGGCACCTATTCGAACGAATCCATCGCCGGCTCCTGCACTCTTGAACACTGTGCCGCTTTGTGCCCAAACTCGCCTCACAGCATCCCTGTATACTTTTCAACACCCCGAACCCTGTATACTTTCCAACACCCCAAACCCTCTCTGACCAATTGCTCCATCGACCACAATGAACGTATCGACATTCACCGCCACTAACCACCGCCTGTACTCCTACCTCGTCTCCTCTGTACCCCCCTCGGATTTCTCAAAACTCTAACTCTCACTAAACTTGAAACCTTTGCTCCTTACTCTCCTTGGCACTATCACTACCATTCCCACTATCCTCACAATCATCCTCGTCATTACCACTATCAACCTCACCGCCATCACCCTCACACCCACCATCTCCCTACCTCTCGCCAACCTCCAACCCTAGGAACTGTTGTTATACTCAACTCCGCGGTAAGTCTCCGTCACCTACAAAAGACACATGCACCCTGTGCACTCAACAATCCCATCAATATACAATTTGCACACTTATCCGTAGTATAAGGGACCTCAACTGGTAAAAGATGTGTTGACCTCGTTAACCAACCCACTTCAACCTAAGTAAAACCACTAGTTCACATTGAAATGATAAACTTTCCACAAAATCCAAAGTTCCAATAGGCCACTCACCAACAGAATAATCTTTTAATCCAAAATTTAAACACTAACGTGTCAATGTTACACAACCACTTACCAACCGCTTACTAGCTCACGCTCTGTTTCCCAAACCTTACCTCCCACCAGACTATAACCTTAACAACACATTTAATCAATTCCCCTCTTAACTCATCCACACTGATAACCACAACATAGAAATACTCACCCACAACTATCCCCTCATAGACTATCATAACCATATTCCAGTTCACGGAATGAACAAAATCATTCCCACAAAACTCCAAACTATTATGTTATTCTCTCATACAAGCTCAACAACTTAAAATCCACTCAAACTAAGCTCCCCCAAACTTATAACATCCACATATTCACCTCATCAACAACTCGCACTGTCATAGGACTCATACACCACACAACCTTAAATCATTCTCCCCTCAACCCAAATCATACGCCACAATCACATCACTACCCTAAATAAACCTTAAAACACAAAAATTTCCACAAACATGATCACCCCATAACCATCAAACAACCCCAACAGATACAACTCTTGTCAAAAACCCCCCCGACACCACCACCTACGATACCGCCGACACTATGCTAAAAAAAAATTCAGTTCTAGTACCACAAATCTCACATATCCTCCCGCAATAAAAGAGATACTAACCCCACTCAAACTATACAAGGAAAATCTCTTTAAACCTTTCAAGCAAACATGTACCTGAACCCTGTGCAAACTGCCAATGAACCACAACCATCTGCTGCCCCATGAATCGAGCCATATCAATACCCTGCATTCATGTGAACCGTGCAATAACTACAACACCTCGTCAATAACATTCGTTGTTAATCCCACACTGTCACCAGATATAACATCCTCAACACATACCGTATGATCCGAATTCGTTTATCAGAAAACCTGTTTCAACAACTTAAACAACCAATATCAAACACAATTGTTATAGATATAACTCACGCTTAACTAAATCCCTAACCACTACTCGACAAACTCAACTCCTATGGTCCACTACCAAACCCCCAACCGACTATCAACACAGAGTCTAGAAAGTACTAGCTCTGATACCAAGCTGTCACGCCCCGCCCCGCAAACGGCACCCAGAGTGGGCCCGAGTCAGCGCGGCCACGTGGCATTCCACACAATAGACCACACCACACTCTACAACCAATCAGAATACTATTTAGCGGAAGACTTCTCACTTAAAATACAACCAAGTCAACGCCAAAACCTCAACTCACAAGTTATAATAAATACCCCTCTCTCCAATTAATTACATAACATTTAGGTTAGCTTCTAGACGAATCAGCTACGCAACAATCTAACCAAAGACATCACCCGACACTAGTCTCAGCACTCTCCAAAGCGTTGACCAGTAGTGGACCCACTCTAAGCCACCTGCTACCTGGCAGTCCAAAAAGGAAAACCAGAGTGTGTGAGATATAGAAATGCTCGGTAAAATATCACAATACCCAAAAGAATATCAATAAGAATACTCACTACCAACATAACTGAAATACCCATATGAATACAATAGTCATAACCACCACATTCTCCAAACATAGCAATATTATCCAATAAACAACCACATAACAATAACGGCATTAATGTAAATCACACGAAACTCAACATAAGTACTTAATCGTATAACCACATGTGTAAACACCAACATACAGTGGCACGTCTGCCACATCCCATGTACCCAAGGTATTGTGTCCCGCACACCACACTCCCATTCACCGTTAATTAGACGGCATGGCCCACGATATGGTGTGACTCACTCCACAGTCCTTTAGCGAGTACAATCAACACCCAACAAACACATATCATTAACTAAATCCCAATTAGCATGATATACAATCACCACCATGTAATACTTTATTGAACATAACCATATCAAACACACTCACCTTTGATTCGACTGGAGTATGCCAAACTTACGGTTTCGACACCTCCTAAAAGACCGGCTCGTTACCCGTTACCGAGTTGGATCACCGAAAACGGATCTCTCCTTCCTCCCTCCCCTTAGCCGTGACCTCCTCCTCCCTTTCTCTCTCCCTCTCTCTCTCGCTATGTCGGCAGAATTGGGGAGAATGAGGAAATATCCTCCTGATGGCTATTTAGTCACTTAGGAAGAAATCCCATGTGGTCACCTCTCCTCTCAACTTATACTCCAAACCAATAACAATTCTCCGTGTAAATCACACCAAGGCCCCTCCTAGAATCCAACAAATACAAATTAAACCCCAAACCTCAAAATTAAATTGAAACTCTAAATATCCCGGGATGGGTGTTACATATAATCCCTCTGTTATTGTTTTGAAAAAAAAAAAAACACCTGCTTAAAATTGTGCCTTGCCTGAATTAAGACTTTTAAGACCCTTATCTATTTTTTTAAGCATGTATATAAAAATTACATAATTGCCAATGTTGTTCACGAACTACTTTTTAAATTCAATAACAAAAATAAGACATTTTCAATACTATCATCTCAAAGAAATGATAAAAACAACTAAATCACAACATTAAAAATGCCTTAAGCCACAACTAGACATAGGTCTCAAAATTAAATAGTGAATTATATAATAATATGCCTCCTTGTCTTTCCATAATTAAATTGATATTTTTCTATACAAGTTAACCAACTATGAGTTTGAAAATCAAATCTTCTAGTACTAATTACGAAATTCAGAAGAATCTAAATTAATTGTGCCGTGTCGTGTTTGAATCGTGTCGTTTTGGGTTAACTTGTCGACACAGGAAATTAAACAGTTATCTGTGTCATTATCGAGTTACGCAAGTCAATTCTGTGTTCGACCCATTTAATTTTTGTCTAGGCGGGTCGTGTCATATCCGTGTCCGTATTAAAAAAAAAAAAAACTCAAACCCTCTAACTTTGTGTCCGGAATTCCCACCCCTAGTTTCTTCAATGGCGCTACCCAACTAGGCAATCGAAACCAACTGGGTCTAGCTCAGTTGGCCAAAACTCTTATATCTTAATAGAAGGTCAGGAGTTTGAGTACTCTCCCCACCTGCATGTAGATGTTCTTCCCTTAGAGGGCTTTTCCTTTCTTTCTTTGTTTCTGTCTTATAATGAGCTTATTTATTATATTGGTTGAGTTATTGAGCTTGGTTATCTTGTGAATTCTTATAATTGATGTAGTGTTCCGGGTTTGTACTCTGTACTTCATATCTGATGTAAAATGATCTTTTCTATCGATTGAAAAAAAAAAAGGCAATCGATTTTCATATACTGCCAGTTAACTTCGGTGGAGACAACAATTAATTTATGTGTTAAGCTTGCTTTATTTTGTATGCAATAGCTTTGTTTTGTGATATTGTTTTTATCATGGCTCACAGTGTCTATGTTGTTTCATGTAACTTCAATATGTTACACAAAATGTTTACAATCGGGAATCCAGAGTACGAATCATATAACATTTACATATGAACAGAATTACAACATAATGAAATTACAAAGACTGAAATGTAAACCGAAATATAGAATGGATTCGTGAATCGAAATCCGTGTTTCACATGGTGTCCTTAAAACAAGAT